>VMBQ01006560.1:38470-56990 GCA_007657795.1 Dreissena rostriformis | reverse complement strand
TGCCAGCAAGAAGACTCCTCTTGTTGTAAGAAGAAATCGGCTAAGACTTCTCAGGCAAAAAGGGGAAGAAAAAAAGTAAAAACTGTTAAACATACTCGTAATAATTTTACATGACATTTCAGTTCATTAAAACATGCAAATTTCCATGCCAGCATTTACTTAAAGTAGTTTTTTATCAGTAAGTTCCAGTGTTTTACTTTGTTTTTAATAGTTTAACTTCTGTTCTTGGGTTCAATGGTAGGTAACCTTACATGTATTCTGATTTACAGACGGCTTTGTGTATATATGTCTATACTTGTTGGAAATATTGATGTGTATTATTATCAACCTAAATTCTTAAAGTAAGAAGTTGTATTTTTCTGTCTAGGTAAGACAATATGACACTATAAAATGGGCATAGAGTTAAGTATTGCTTGTTATACACTCCAGCACTCTACACAATAATTGTAGTTTTGAGTTTGTGTCTGTCTGTCTTTTTGGTAAAAACGACGGATTTTACAACATGTTCCGTTTAATTAGTTTACTGATCGATGCTGGTGCCTTTCATGAGTCGATCATGTCATATATTAATCTAGTGACCAGACAAACGATTGTGTACTAGTCTTACCAACAAATGAATGACTTAGCAGTTTCTCACAGGGTCTCTATCGGTTTATTTCATGGTAAATTAGGTATTATTTTCCGAAGACAAAGATTTTGTCTCAATATTACTCTTGGTCTTATTTGTACCGTTTTACTGGGGGTTATCAAACAGATTTAAAAAAATGTTTCCTTCAGGTCGAGTTTACTTATTCAAAATCATGATTTTCATTCATTCTTCTATTACTATTATTGTCCCATATGGACGTAGAGTCAAATCCTGGACCAACACATAATGAACTCTCCATGTTTAGCTGGAATATTCGTAGCTTACGTAACAAATTTGATTACCTAAACGACATTTGCTCTGACTTTGACATCATTTGTTTAACTGAAACTCATCTTGATAAAACTATTCTGTCAGCCGATTTGTTAATTGATTGATTTTCGGAACCCTTAAAACGTGACAGAAATTGTTTCGGGGTGGGGTCATTGTTTACCTAGCTGAATCTATATACGGCAAAAGACGATTAGATTTAGAGTTAGGCACATGCGAACTAATTTGGATAGAAATAAACGTAAATCAAATATCATATCTTTTGTGCACAGTTTACAGACCACCAAACTCAACATCCGCTTTTTGGCAAAATTTTAACATTTCAATTGAAAAAGCCCTTGAAATATGTCCTAATATTATCATATTAGGTGATTTAAATGTTGACTTTCTCGACACTTTGTCTGCATCATACGGTAAACTTAATGAAACATTATCAATATATGGATTGACTAATGTAATTAAAACAGCAACACGCTTTGGGAAAAGTCGTTACAGTTTACTTGACCCAATGCTTCTAAATGAATCATGTAAATGTACTGAAGCGTCTGTTATTAACACGGATCCGTCTTTAAGTGACCATGCAGCATGCACTGCAAATATTGAAATATCGTTAAATTTTTCTAAATGTTATAAACGCGACGTATGGATTTACAAGCGTGCTGACTTTGATCGTTTTAATGAACTTATACGTAATACAAATTTGGGAAGTGTTGCTCTCTACATGCGGGTCTCTAGACCAAACTTGTGAATTGTTTACAAAGATGTACTTAGAATTTGCAAAAGGTACAATACCAAAAAAATCAGTTACTATAAGACCGTCTGATAAACCGTGGATGACTTCAGAATTAAGACATGCAATACGGTTGCGTGAAAGGTTACACAAAACATACAAACGATCGCAGCTTAACAGTGATTTAATTAAATTTAAGCACCAACGTAACACAGTTAATAATATGCGCAAACATGTCCGCTTACATTTTTATGAGAACGTTGATGGCATAATTGAGAGTTTACACGCATCCGATCCGAAATCGTACTGGAGATTAATAAAAAGACTTACAAATAAATCTGGGTCGTGTAACGATATCCCTCCTCTTTTAGATAGTAGTGGAAATGTTATCATGGACAACATGAACAAAGCCAATGTTTTAAACAATTATTTTAGTTCGATATCAACTGTTAACGACGAAAACATTGACCCCCCGAACCTCAATAAAAACATAATTACAACTTGTGCACCATTTACAATATCAGTGGCAGAAGTTCAAGATATATTGCATATTTTAAAACTTGGGAAAGCATCTGGTTGCGATGGTATAAGCCATTGTATGTTAAAAAATACATCCAAAACAGTATGTGTTCCACTTTGTATATTGTTCAATATGTCTTTAAATCAGTGTCAATTTCCAACACTATGGAAAAAAGCATATGTAATTCCATTGTTTAAGAAAGGCGACAAACACGATTGCAGTAATTATCGCCCTGTTTCACTACTCTCGTGTGTTGGTAAAGTATTTGAAAGAGTATTATTTAAACATTTTTATAACTATATGTTGGCTAACGATCTATTTCATAGTTCCCAATCCGGATTTCGACCGGGTCATAGCGCCGTCTATCAACTGTTAGAAATGTACGACTCTGTATGCAAAAATCTTAATGAAAAGAAACACACTTGTCTTGTTTTTTGTGATGTTTCAAAAGCATTTGATAGAGTGTGGCACAGAGGTCTTATTCATAAACTTGAAGCTTATGGCTTTAAAAATGAATTGCTATTATGGCTTACTGATTATATCTCAAACAGGTCACAACAAGTTCTTATTAAAGATACCATCTCTGACAGTAAGCCTATTAAAGCAGGTGTACCCCAGGGTTCTGTCCTTGGTCCTCTTTTATTCTTAATCTATATTAATGATATATCTGAAAATCTGGATAGTCTTACTAGACTGTTTGCTGACGACACTTCTCTTGCGTATGCTTCTAAAGATATTTCCGAAATAACCGCAATTATTAACTCTGACCTTGACAAGCTTGACTGTTGGTCCAGGAAATGGCTTGTGTCTTTTAATCCAAATAAAACTGAATTCATTTTTGTGTCAAACACCTTATCTGGAGACGCGTTAAAACTGCAATTTCAAAATACCGTGTTATCATCATCAAACAACCATAAACATCTTGGGGTTACATTAAGTTCAAATGCCAAATGGTCTGACCATGTAAATAATGTGTTTGATTCTTGTTCAAAGAAAATAAATGTTCTTCGAAAACTTAAGTATATATTATCGAAAAGCAACATACTTAAACTCTATCGAACCTTTATTCTTCCAATCTTAGAGTATTCTAGTGAAGTTTGGGACGGTTGTACTGAATATGAAAGCAATAGGCTGGAAAATTTACAATTGGAAGTTGCTAGAATTGCATGTGGGTTACCCCTCTTCTGTAGTAAAGAGAACTTATATAAAGAATCTGGTCTTGAACCCTTAGCCTCGAGGAGAAAAAGAAAAAAACTAGTAACATTTTATAAAATTCACTCTCATTTAACACCCTCTTATTTATCAAATCTACTTCCACAACATGTCGGTAGTATATCAAATTACGATCTAAGAAATCAAGGAAATTACTCTTTGCCCCAATCTCGATTAACATCATACAGTTTATCGTTTTTTCCATCTACAATAAAATTGTGAAATGACCTTAATATAGACACAAGAGAAAAACCTACAATGGCCAAAATACTATAATATAGGATAGGCAATAGAAAAGTAAACATTGCTCACACAAGACTTAGAAATATGTGTAGTAGTTTAAACTACGATCTTTATAGATCAAATATAATCGTTGATCCATCTTGTTCTTGCGGAGCTCCTTGTGAAAATGCGCGGCATTACTTTTTTGAATGTTTAAACTTTGCAAACATAAGCGGACTAACTTTAAGCAAATTGAACCATAACCTTAATGTTAAATTGTTGCTATGTGGTGAACCCAACATGTCTTTGGATTTTAATGAAATGGTGTTCAGAACAGTACAGACATTCATAGCAGGCTCAAAAAGGTTTTAAATTTTGTATAAAATTGTCAATAACATGCATACAATGGGAGATAAATATTCTCAATAACTTTACAATTGTTAACCTACTTTCATGTTTATTAATCTGTGTATAATTATTTTATACTTACTGATTATGTTGTTGAACTATTAATAATTTATTTTAGTAAATTATGTTATATAATTATCTGGGAGAGGATCCAGATAATGTTGCAAAAACTGGTAATCCAATCCCATGCATATTTGATGCAATAAATACGTTTAAACTATTAATCTAGTCATTTTTAAATCAGTATCTGTTGAAGCAATCATTATCATGTGTACAAGTTAGATGTTGTGTTATTATTTTGCTGGCAATAAATTTGACTAACAACATGGATGAGAGTACAAAGTCTTATTTTCCCTTATAAATAATGTAGCTCCAAGAGTCGATTAGACAATCGGGCACCTTGCGTATTGTTAACTTTAAAACGATAATAAAAGCCTACACAAAAATGCAAGTTATACTTTAAACTTTGTCAATAATTTTATACATCATTTATTGGCATGTTCAAACAACAAAATCAACTGTATATGTAATCTCAATACGCTGAAACAAGATGATAAAAGTTGAGAGAGAAATAACTTAAACAGTTTGAAAAATTTCATTTTGAAACAACAAAACACTTTAACAATGTAAACATAACTATTGCGTCGTTTCATCATCAACATCATCATCAACATCATCATCATCATCGTCATTGTCACCACACAAAATTTCCTGGTATAGGTCAATCAAGTCTTGTTTTCGATCAGGGATTGATTCCAACTCATTTTCAAAGTAATCGCGAACAGTGATATCACTAATGTTTTCTGTTGCCCTACTTATATGGCTCCGAATAGTGTCCTTAGTTTGGTTTTGAATGGACTCGTCACTTTGTTTTTCACTAATAGTAACACAAACACGTTGAACCTTGCTAGGATTGGATAGATTTCCAGATGCAATAATAGAATCATAAAAAAAAAAATCTGTTTTCAATGGCTGTGTCTGTAAAATTCAACAATCCCTGGTCCAGGATGTCACCTGTGACAGTTGTAAGTTTGCCATGCATCTTGGGCGACAACAAATACTCATATTTTCTGAGATGTGTTCTCCAAAGTTTAATTTAATTTGTCAAATAATTGGTGGTTCTATATGGCTCATTTGAAGCCTCAAAATGTTCAATAGCTACACCAGTCATCGTTAGAAAAGTGCTTTGTAAGCTGTTGAGTTTGTCAAGGTTTCTGAAAATGTTCAACCATGTATCAAAATTTGGAACTCCGCTTATCCAACTTTTGCTTTGTTTATTTACCACCTCCAGTTTGAAATCAAGATCCTCACCTTTTTGCCCAGGGCCAGAAAAGTCAAAAGCACAATTTGATTCTAAGAGCTCTCTAATTTTTTTAGGGTACAAAAAGAATTCACATGATTCAATCATTGAGATGTATTGGTATTTTGGATGTGGTCTGCCAAAAAAAAAGAATTGAAAATACCTCTTTGCCGCTCAAAATCAATTCATGACATTTTGTGCGCAACCCATTTCTATAATTCAATATTGCTTGGCAATAAGTTAAAATCTGTGCATGAGTGTACAAATAATTTGGATTTAAACATCGTTTGCTCCAACTGATATATATATAACAGCTGATGGAACCGTATCATTTTGGATGCATTATCTGACATACGGTACTAACAACTCCTGCAGTGTTCCGAAGTAAAATATCTTTAACAATTGCCATGTCTTGTGGTTGTCCCTGCATAATTTTGCAGTTTGCAATGCACGTTCACTCTTGAAACCCATCAATTCAGCTCAATTCTTAAAAAGAGGTTCCCAGTTTTTATTCAAAGAAACTCTTGACCATATTCATTTCGAAATGCCCTTTACCAATTAAAAGAACAACCCAGTCAAATTCGAATACTACTTGAACACTTTTACTTGCATGTTTCTTAACATCGTGTTCCTTAAATGGTTCATGCCCAATAACAGATTCGTGACACTTCACGCAGAAATAAGTCACATGAATAAGTTTGTGTGCTAGGGTATAGGGCAAACCATCGCACAAAACAAAGACCCATTTCCGGCTATGTTCTTTGTCTTGTTTTGAATCTATATACCTTTCAACACCTGCTTCTACGCCTACTTTACGTAAGACAAGTTTAACACTATCGTACGAATTGGGATTTAATGCCGCTGGGTCTAAGACTCTAAACTGGAAAGTTCTATCGGTTTCATGTGAGACTCGAGAGTCATTTTGTGTTTTTTTCCTGAAATAGAAATTGTTTTTCTGTAATTTTTGTCTTCTTCTGTGCATGTTTATTTTGAACATAAGTGCTTTCCTCTTGTATTGTACGTTTGTTACACTCTCTGATATTCGCATGACAGTTGTCACATTTAATTTTTGATTTCTTGTACACTGTGGAGCACTTTACACAGGTTATGCTATCTTTGTGTGACATTTCCAACGCAGATTTATCAATGTAATCGGTGAACACTCCATTTTGATATGAAGATTTCTGTTCTGTGTTCACGTTTTGTATCACGTCATTCAGTTGTGTTTGAGCCGTCATATAATGCAAGTCATACAGAGATGAATAAATATCACCTTCGCGATTTCTAATCTCAGCAAGTTTCTCCTTAAACTCTGAATTCTTACACCATACCTTTGGGTGGAAACTATTATCAAATTGAAGTCTGGAATTAAATTCTACAGCACAAAATGATGTGACGATTGACGCATTGAATTTATTATCTGCCTTTATATACCAAGATTTTCCTATTATTTGGTCATTACCAAAGGCCACAATACAATCATCCATTGGAAATGGGAGAGATGTCGAACCATAATTTGTTAGCCAATTGTTGACAGTTTTGTATGCCCCACATGGGTGTACCTTTGCATTCAGGTTTATACACAGTTTACTTTGAGTAGCTTGGTATTGCATCAAATTAAGTACAAACAAATATGGAGTAACCAAATTCGAACACGTCAATTGATAAACATGCTCTATAGCAAGACATATGTGTAAAGAATTTTGGTTGTTCTTGTCTGACGATATTCCATCAAGAAATGACAGTACCACTTTGTTTCTTTTTCGCAAATAAACATCGGCATTCAAAGAAAGGAGATGGTCTAAATCTCTGTAGGAAGATGGAATACAGTTAATGTCATCCGATACAGCTTGTGTCTCATGTTTTCCCAAATTATATGCAAGCGTTTTTCTTGCACTGTTCGACATGCCTGTAAAAATAATAGCCCTCGGTAATTAAGATCATTAACAGCTGGGTATTCAAACTTCGAGACATTTATTGGCAGATTTTAGTAAAATTTTACAAAAATATCACTTGAAACAAAAGCCATGTCAATACTTTAACTAGTAAGACAGTAGAGCTGGCCCACTCTCTATAGCTGTATAGATAATGGCCATGTGGAATGCTACACAATTTTCACGGATCAAGAGGCATGCAGTAATATTTTTCCATATCCCCAGTATAGTATAGAGATTGGCCCAGTGTTTGATTAATAAGATCTTTCCAGAAAACTGTTACTGACTCTGTGATAACTGTAGCAACTGTGTCATAGCAATTGCTGATTTTGCCGCTTATTTGTTTCAAAATAAAACAATGTTGTTACACCAGGACAAACTTGGTAGAATTTCTATTGATAAACTTAAAATACTTAGAACTAGTTGAAGCAGCCTAACAAAACTGTTATAATGTACTTTGTTTCATCAAATTCATACAATTGACATAATGCTAAGAATGTCATAATTGTATTGATAAAATATCCATACAGTAAGTAACACTGTAGCGACAATTATCCCCGTTTTAACCTATTGGTTTTATAAAGAAAATCAACAACGTGACAAAACAACTGCTTCGGTGGCGGTGATAGCTAGCATTCCGGTAATTTTGCTTCAGCAGCCTTTAACCTGATGGGTACGGGTTCGAATCGTACGCGGACCCAACATCCCCCCTATTGCAGGGGGGGACCCCCCTATTTCAGGGGGGAGTCTATTTCAGGCATAATAGACACGCATTTTTGTATTTTATTGTCATTTCGGTCATAATCTCCCAATCTGAATTAAACTTGGCAAATGAAGTTATTAAGTTTATCTTATCAAATTTTCAACATTCAAAAGTACCATTGATATTGTTTGAACGTAATTGACCCCCTTTTTGAAGTAACAAGTGATGTGTTTGTGAAACACTATGTCCCCTTTTGAGCGATTTTGACCCATATATTTGACCTTTGACCTTGAAGGATGACCTTGAACTTTCACCACTCAAAATGTGCAGCTTCATGAGATACACGTGCATGCCAAATATCAAGTTGCTATCTTCAATATTGCAAAAGTTTCGGCCAATGTTAAAGTTTGTGCAAACCAACAAACCAACAGACAGGGCAAAAACAATATGTCCCCCAGTATAGACTGGGGGACATAAAAAGTAGAAATAACTCAACCTGCTATATTCACTCTGTTTTCACCGGATAAATCACTGTCGGTACCACAACATGTATCAACTTGTTGCACTGGTTCATCAGGAGCTCTCTTTCTACAACAATCCATACAGGTCTATTCGACATGCTGTATTCATCCCATGCAAAACGATGCCTGTATTGTGTTAAGATGTCTATAATGTTTATCACTGTATAATCTGTCCAAAATATCTAAGCATTGAGCATTAATGTGTCGTCTATTTAATACAGCTTCATCACTTTGTAAGTTCCAGTGGTTATGTTGAAATTCAGTTCCACATTTCTTGCTAAATGGTCCCGCCATTTTCCCAGAATGTTACAAAAGTCCGATGTCGGTTGCTATAACTTCTCGTTCAGTAAAGCTATTGTTCAAATACAGACAAGTCTGATAATTTTGTGTATATGAAGACTTGCTCCTTCGGGAAAAAAACTGTCAAAAACGGGCAAGTGTAGAAATGTTACAAGTTTCTAAATATGGTTCATTTTTTAGCTTTAATATCTGAAAAATAACCATACTTTTAAAAGTGAACGGTTTAATTTCTTATAATTACTAAATAGATTAGATTTAGATATTCAAGATTTTTCTTGAATATGTTTAAGGTGCCAGTATCCCATAAGCCAATGCATATGCAAAAGGGGTAAATTTTATTGCTCGTTCAGGAAAGTATTTTAAAAACGGGCGCGACTTGCTCCTTCTTGCAAGTTTGTGTCCAAATCGTGAAAGTGTGTAAAATATGAAGTAATACTTAAATTTCTCGACTTTGTGTTTGAGTATCTGGCAAACAACGGCATATTGAGAGAATCGCATTGGTGAAATCATACGCTAAAGCATAATGAAAAAATGGCGTATTTGTTTGCTCGTTCAGGAAAGTAGATTTCAAAACGGGTAAGTTGGTCAAACAGTTCATACAAGATGGCTTGCTCCTTCGGGCAAGTTTGATTTCAAAACGGGAAAGTGCACAAAATGTTGATAAATACTTAAATCGTTCAATTTTGAGTTTGAAAATCCAATCTGAAAAATAACGGCGCTTTAAGAAAATCGGAACGGTGAAATGTAAGATAATTATTTTAGGATTGAATTCATTTGTTCAATGTGTTTCTTGGATGTGTTATGTCATGCCTAAACACTATACACCAATCCCATGGAAAACAGAGCGCATTCTATTGCTCGTTCGTGAAATTCAAATTCAAAACAAGCAAGTGCGTAAAATGTTGATAGATGCTAAAAGTTGTTCAGCTTTGGGCTTGAATATCTGAAGAACAACGACATTAAAAAAAACGTTACGGTCAAATTTAAGATAATTGTTTTAAGATTGGATTCAGTTATTTAAGTTGTTCCTTGGATGAGTTGTGCAATGTCCAGACACGTTTTGCCAAGGTATATGAAAAATGGTTGTTTTATTGCCTGATCGGGTAATTTTTCAATCAATTTTTCCCGATCGGGCAAGTCAAAAGGGGATTCCCCAACTTTCCCAATCGTTCAAGATCCCCGACTGATATGTATACATTTAAATGTATGCATTGAATTTAAAAGCAAACGTAGTACGTACATCAAGATTGTGGTTAAGCAACGGGGTTACGAACTGTGTTCGGGCAAATTAACAACTGATGCCATAATAAACAATGTAATTGAAACTTACAGGGAACATATATGTTTATCTAGCTTATAACTAATTGATATTAAATAGCACACACACAATTGTTGAAAAACAATGTTTACATGAGCGGTTATTTTGTCAAACGAATGAAGAATGTGTTGCTAATAATTACTGATAAATGTATTGGTGTTTTGAGAAAAAGTAATTGCGTGAACGATGTCAAAATACAACACCTATATCTTTGCATGATACAAACTGTCTTGTTCATATTACTAATTATTGTTCGGCACTTTTCCTTTATTTCCTGATTTAATTGTATTTATAATGATGTTCAATTGAATCACGGAGACACAGCAGTGTTATCAAGCCAATGCGAATGATTTCCTAAGTTTGGGTCTGGCAGCAAATAAAGTGAAAAATGCTTATACTGCATTCACGATCCATTGAGCCCAATTACCTCAATTCTTTATAGAATGACCAGAATGATGGCAGTGAGTCATTTACAATGTAAGAAACCAATACACAAGAAAATCGTTTATAGACGGTATCATGCGGATAGCATTATTACAATCACTTTCTTGCGGTCACTGGAAGCACAATTTATGTTGAAATGAATGTTAGTTTGTGTACTCGCGTTTTTTGATGTAAACGGTTTAACGTATTAGCATAAATAAGCAAAATTACGGTAAAGTATATCATAGTTTATGTTTGTAAATGCATCCAGCAGTATATTATTGCATGAAACCTACCAGGATAATGGCATAAACAGTATAAATGTGCATATGTGTCCATATGCCATCAAATACTCAATATTGAAAAATACGTCAATTTTGTTGAGCGTGTCCTCTTCTAGTCAACAGACTAAAAGTCGCATATGACATTCCTCACATATGGAGGTTTTGCCCTGCGTATTCAATCGACTGGTCTTATACATGGCAACAGTTGAAGTGTTTCATGTTATAAAACAACACGAGAGATATCCGTGATCAATTCATTTATCCATCGGGCATCCCAGTATTAACATATAGTTACCGGCCTCTGTAAAATTGGCGGCACCTTTGACAGTGTATTATCCGTGTATTATCCAGGGAATGTATCCATTCATACACTATATCAAATATGCAAAGTGTTATAATTATTTATATTCATTGAATATTTCAGTCTAGTAAATGATATAAATGTCATCGTAACCGATGAATGTTTTATGTATTTATTATCTTGAAATTCATGCGTAGTGTGCATCGCTACTTGATGTTAATTTTAAATATCAGTACAGAGCATGTCGAACCGCCAATAAAATAAATAGAAGCGTTCAACATAAAAAAAAATATGTTGCATTACGGTCATACAGGTTTTGAAACATCGCAATTACAGTTTGCTGATGTATCTTGTTTGAATTCTTTGCTAGTTAATAATAGTTTTATAACTGCAAGTTCACCTTCAATATTTACCAAAACATTCTAAGCTAACATGAGTTTGTTATGCATGTTTTTAACACTACAATGTCCACTTGGTGCGTCATTATGTGGATAATTAAACTGTTTTGTTGCTTAATTCAGTGTAAATGCACATAACAATGCTCATACAACCTGTTCAGTTTAACAAGCACATATTTGTTGTTATTTTATGTCATACATTTTGTTTCAAGAAACCAACATGATCAGTGCAGACTTTGATATGTGAGTATATTGAAATGCGAGAATACGGTTCATGTCTTTCACGGAATACGGTTAATGTCTTTCGAATGTTATATGTTTTACTTTAATAATAATCATGTAATTGTATTTGTTGCGTTATAATAAAAAAAAAGCATTGGTAGTCATGTGTCACTACAAGGTGTATGCTACAGAAACAATTTATCATTGTGTTACCTATTAATACGGATGATAATAGTTATGCGGCAAAATACCTAAACCACATAATTTATGTTTATTCATAAATAGAGGTGTTGTTGTAACAGCCTTGGGCGTAAATCCATTCAGTATAATAAAACGATCTTGCTTTTCTTTGAAAACATGATAAAACATTAACGATTTATATTATTGAATTCAACATATACATGTGAGCAGCATTATATGATTGTAATATGAATCAGGTTTTCATATAATTCGAATATATTAGGTTTTAAATTATAAGCCACTTCTTTTTTATTATTTAAATGACATGTAACTTTATGGTGAAGTATTCAATGGATATTACCGCATAAGTTATTCATCTGTAGAGCTTGCAACTATTAATACGTTGAATCACCAAAGAATGATATAACATATGTCCCAGTTGATCAAACGTTTGTGAGATTTGCACACGTGTTAAACATATTACATATGTTCTATCACATAGCTCATAAATAATGTATCTCGTCTGGGAATGACATAACAGACTGACAAGTTCAAAGCGTTTTAAATGTAAATGACTTTCTTCAGGTTTTGATAAGCAAATCGGGGGAGGAAGGTTAGATGAAATCTTCTGTTTTCGTAAATATATATATAGAAGATAAAAGAAGCAGCATGGATATGGTAATATATAACACAAAAGTTAAGCAAAAACGTCGTAATCTCGTTTAACATTATGGTAAAATGCCACTGAGATGAAACCTTAAATGCTAAGAGCACTTACACACTCAAACTAGAAAATGAGTAACAACTCAATGGTATACATGTTTCCTATCACAGTGTTCTTCATACTTAGCGCTGTGTATGCTCATTTATAACAAACAAACACAACATATTCGTTTAATTGCATTAGAGTGTATGCCTTAAAAATATAATTACAACAGTCATTTGATTCTACTAACATTGCTAACGGATATTGTTGGTAGCTCGACTAAACGTGTTTTCGTTGAATTGTATACAATTCACAATTAACTATGAATATGATCAATATACAATTGCATAATTTTTTTCAAAATAATATGTTTTTAACATTATTTCTTTAATTAATTCAAATTAAGTAATTTAGTGAAGATGATCGAATGTATCAACACTGAAAGCGCGCGTATAAGTTATTTAAGTGAATTGATCAAACAACTATTGAAAACGCAACCTGGAATACACAAACAAGTTAAATGTCAATACATCAAAGTCCGCAAGCCTTTTACTGCAAAAGCCGTAACAGACTGGTTTGTACCTCAACGACCAACTGATCTCTACTGTCTGCCGCGAAGATATTAGGATTTCTTTCATATAAACCATGTAAGATAATATCTACAACTAAATCCGGCTTCAATTTTCCGAGTCCCAAACGTATAGAATGGCCGGCATTGTACCAGTTCCGTCAACATATGGCATATATAGTTTTATATAGTTTCCATAGAATGTGTCCAATAATAACATTCATCGCATGTGTGTGTTGCATGTTATCCATATCTGCACACATTGAAAATAATACAAACACCAATCTACCGAATGATACAAATGTTTCAGTCTCTGTGAATTAGAATTCGGGTTTTCAATTGTCATTCTCTTGAAGTTCAGTTTAGAAAGACCAAGGTATTTCGTTACATCTGTAAGTAAAGTACATGATGTGTATCATATGTTGTATTTGGTTGCAAATTAAGTATTAAATCTTATTTAATCTAGTCTTATTTATTTTACTTTTTTTACTTTATAACAATTTCTTACAATTAACATTTGCATTACGATAAAATCGATTATGTTTTACAATGATACACGACCGTCAAAGAGCGTGTTTCGCCAAAACATGCGTATGATTTATTTAATTTGAACACATATATACATAAATTAGTTAACGTAAACGTATAAAATACAAACAAACGTATATATTAGTCCAAATAATCGTGTTATGATAATAGTTGTTGTTCCTTTCCGAAACACAAAACACAAGGCGTCCACCTACATTAAATGTCCTGTTATATAATATGAGAAATTATAAGACGCCTATTCAAAATAATTATTTGTTTGTGTCCGATGAAAATGAAATCAGAAAATAATATCCGTAACTCTGAACTCTACATAATATATAAAAAATAATCATTAAATCCATATGGAATCTTTTACAAGTACATGTATTTATAATGTATGGGTTTAATAAATCTGTATGTCATTTTCAATTAAAAAAACTTGCCAATTTTTCCGATTGTTAATCGAACGCATCTTTACTGGAATTGGAAGCATTTTAAAGCTTGTCTTTGCGTTCGTTCACTAAAACATTCTCGAATGTATATTATTATTATTACACTATATGCGAATTTGTAAGTGAAATTGTTTTAATTTGAATCGGTTTTTCTGTCCAGTATCTTGATTGTGACACATGTAATAATGTTTTAAAGGTTTCAATCCTCCGTATCCCATGTATAATAACTAAGATAATGTGTGTTGACTTCATTATAGATGTCGTCTTCGTCTATTTATTAAACCGCAGTTAAAGCGTATCAAGTATGACATAATAGTATCCACTTACAGCGACAAAATGTAGTATGATACGGTTCGGTTTTGGGAGATGACTTTTAATTACATGAACACATATCGATACAGTATTATCTGTACATCTTTTACATTACACAATGATCATAAAATCGTCATTTAAAGCTATTTATTTTCCTGATATTTAGAATTCAAATGTAAACGTACATCTAATGACCAATTGTTTCATGCTGCATGTCCCTTGCTTTGCACACATTTAACAAGACTTTTGCGACATCTCGAAAGTGACATTTGCTTAATTGACTTAGTATGAGGCCAAGCCCATGGATACATTCTGCAATAAAACATACATTTTTGCCAAATGAAACGAACGTGTCAATAGTTGACATAGTTAAACTGAATTTGCACATTGCGTTTACAATGTAAGTATTATTATGTGTTTTAAAAGTAGGAGTCGAAGCTTTGTTTTACCATTATTTATCATATTAACGATAACAAGATGTACTCTATTCCAGTCAAAATGAATGGATATTTAAATATGTTTTACATATATTTCTGTGAACGGTATTATCATTTATTTCAAGCAAACCAGCGAACCATCTCTAAAAGAAATGAAATAAATTGACATAACGTTTAAAATACACTGCACAAATCGAAAGCCTGCGTTGTGTATTGGTAACCTGTAATGTTTGCCTCGGTTTCGTGCATCAGCGCAGTCACGTTTTAATTATATATTTGTTTCTTGTTACTATGCTTATTAAAAATAAAATCAAAATATGATAAATTTATTAAGACATTAATTGTATAATTTTTTATATAATTTTTTTTTAAACAAATTACTTAAAGCAATGTTGTGTGAATCATCAAGAATAATAACGTATGCGTTTCAGAATAAGGACACGAAGTGAACTTAATAAAAATGACCTTGTCCTGAAAGGCTCATATCACCACAAACAATAACCGTTAATATTTCAAGATAGGTCAGTTAGAAATATACCGTATATTTTACAGAGGATTGTAGAGACAAAATATGATGTGAATTAAGCTATTTTATCGGAAATAGTATCACACACATTACCTCTTCCACTTGTTGTTCACGACAAGTATTTATACATGCACTATTGGTTATAAGCATGCCACTGGTGTATGCCATATGAAACAATATAATTGAAGAGTTTACATGTATTCCTATATATCTTAAGAAATGATATAAGCACAAAACACAGACTCGTTGAAAAACAAAGTTAACATGATTTACCGTTTTTTTTTTCAAACCTACGGTGAGTGTGTTTAAACTCTTTACTTTTAAATGTATTGGTGTTTCATTTTCACAAAAACAATGTCGAAATACAACACATATATCTTTGCATGGGACAAACTGTCGTATTCCTATAACCATTTGTTGTTCGGCCGTAGTCCTTAAATTCCTGATGAAATTTGCTTATAAATTATTTCCAAAACAATCACAGATGAAGAGCAGTGTTATCATATCAATGCGAAGGATTTCCCAATTTTGCGTCCTGCAGCAACAGAGGTTAATACGTATACTGCATTCCCATTTCTTGGAACCTAAAGAACTCAATTCGGCACGGAGAGACCAGGATGATGGTGGTGAGTAATAGACAATGTAACAAACCAATAAATTATCAAAGAGTTCATAGATAGTATCAAGAGGATAGCATATACCACGCACTATTGGTGGTAACTAGAGAACATGATATACATTCAAATGGAAAGTCAGTTTATGAACACGCATTTGGATTTTATCAGGGGCACCTAATTATCATAAATAAGCCAAATTATGCTCAAATATATTATTTTAAATGTTTGTTAATGCATCGGATATTGTATTCCTTCTATAACTATCTCAGACCTGCCAGGATAATCATATTTAAATTATGCCTCTGCATAGATGTAAAATACTATTATAATAAACAATACATCAAGTTGATTAAGTTAATCTCCTTGTCGACAGACTATACGTCGCAAATGACATTCGTATGATATGGAGGTTGGCCCTTGCGTGTTTTAAAGACTTAATCATTATTCATGGCGCCTGTAGAATTGACGGCACCTTATATGCTGTATTCTCCAAAGAATGTTTCATTCATAAAATATATCAAACGTCCATGTTATTATAATTATTAATGTTTGCGCAATATTTCAGTCTGGTGAATGTTATAAATTTCATGGTAACCTATGAATGTGTTGGCGTATGATGACCTTGAAGTTCATGCTTGTTGTAAATCCTTTGATGATTTAAATATTCAACATCAGTACAGTTTCTAAGAACATATCGAACCGCTATTGAAACATATAGAAGTGTTCAACATCATAAAGTAGTTTCATCATAAGTTGAATAAACAAATACACTACGTAAATGGTATACGCATTACGGTTAATACAAAACTTGAGAAGTGCATATTCCTGCTGTATCTTTCTGAAATGTTAGTTTTAAAGTACATTTAGCAAAAATGATCGAACACTCAGCCTGTTATACATAAACACATTTTGGGTCGGCGCAAAAAATAACATTGAGGTCGGTCGGGATAGTGGAAATAATCATTGAGGTCGGTCGGGACAGTGGAAATTAACATTGAGGTTGGTCGGGATAGTGGAAATAAACATTGAGGTCGGTCGGGATAGTGGAAATAAACATTTAGGTCGGTTGGGATAGTGGAAATAAACAATTGCTAACGCCTAATCGTCTTACTTAATTTGAATATACTTAAATAATTTATTCACGTTTTGTTAAGCAGAAGTACTTCAAATCAGGGAAGGAAGGTTGGATGAAATCTTCTGGTTTCGTAATCTATAGAACATAAGAACAAAAGCATTAATATTGTTCTTAACAACACACACATTCAGCACAGGCGTCGCCACCTCTTTTAAAATTATGTTAAAATGCCACTGAGACCAAACATTAAATGCTAAGAGCACTTTAACACTCAATTGATCGAAATGAGTAACAACTCAATAGTATACATGTTCCGGATCGCATAGTTCTACATACTAACCATTCAACATATTACAGATTTATTAGTAAATTGATGTGATCATGAAATGATGTGAAGACGATCGAATGTAACAAAAATGACAGCACATTTTATAGTAATTGAGTGAATTTAGTAAAAAATGATCGAAATCTCAACCTTGAATTCATAAACAAGTTTAAGGTTGGTGCAACACAATTAAGGTTTGTCAGGTGAGTGGAAAAAAACGCATACTCGTCTTACTTTATGTGTACATACTTAAACCAGTGCGACGTTTTGAACCATGTCGTTCACTTGAAAAAACATGCTTCAACAATATTATAAACATACCTAGGCAATTTTCATTCATCAGAGGTATGAATATTGAGATGTTTTCAAAAGCAATATAAACAATATTAAATATTGTTGTACAGCGTGAGATGTTAGAACAAGTATTTTGGCAAAACCAACACGCTCCAGAAAGAATACAATCGACTTCCCAGAGCCTTTTACTGTCGGAACCATAACATAATGGTTTGTACCTCAATGACCAACTGACCTATACTGTCTGCTGCGATAATATAAAAAGTTCTCTTATATAAATCAACTAAGATATCATCTAATAATTCAACCATGCATCAATGTTCCGAGTCCCAATCGTATATAACAGCCAACAACTGTACAAGTAACCTCACCCTGTGGCAGATATTATCCAAAGAGTGTGATGCTTCATACATTGTATCGTATGTCTATCTTGTACTTCATCAAAATTTGCACTTACTTAACAAAAAAGACAGACCAGTCTACAAAATGATGCAAATGTGTCAGACTATTATGAATTTGTTTTCAGATTTTTCAACTGTCGTCTCTTAAAGTACAGTTTAGTAACACCAAGTTCTTTCGTTAGATCTGTAATTACACGATGTATATCATATGTTGTATTCGGTTAAAAAGTTGGTAGTAAAATCATATTAAACCAAGTGTTATCTATAAAACTTTATTACACATTTCTTACAATTAACAATGCCAATAAGATTATTGTTTATGTTATTCAATATACAACGATAAGTGCGTATGATTTACGAACCAAATATATATACATATATATATAT
>VMBQ01006560.1:6662-38366 GCA_007657795.1 Dreissena rostriformis | reverse complement strand
TTTATGTTTCTACATATATATATATATATATATATATATATATATACTGAATATAGTATTTATTTAACACAACTTATATGTTAAGATTACATTATTAAATAAGCCTATATATTATTCTAAAGTATCATATTGTGGTAATAGTAGTTGGTCGTTTTCCGAAAAACAAAATACAATATGAGAAATTATAAGACGGGTACTCAATGTAATTATTTGTTTTCCTATGGAAATACTAATTTAAAACCATTCAACATGTTATAGATGTATTAGTAAATTAATCTGATCATTATTTGTTAATGTTTGCAAATAGACAAATATGTGAACGAGTCTCTTTAAGCTATGTTGTGTGAATCGGCAACAATAATCACGAATGCGTTTCAGTATAAAGACAAGAAGTTAACTTGGTAAAACAGACCTCGTCCCGAAAGGCTCATATCATCAAAAAAGAGAACCGTTTTATATTTTTAGGATGAGTCAGTCAGACTATTCCAGTATGTTTCATAGGCGATTGTGTTGTCGAAATATGATGAAAATCCAGCTTTTCCACCAGGAAAAAGTATCAGAAGCATTACTTCTAGCATTTGTTTTTCAGGGATGGTAAGCATTTCAATGGTGCCAGTTGTATTCATACTATGTTGTTCTAACAAAACCACGGTGTTCGTAATACAGTTTGCAATAAGCACACAATAATACTACTTAAAGTGTTTTTTTTTTAAAGAATACTGCAAACAAATTAATAAATCTTTTGTATATATTTGTATAAAAATGGGTATGTTTTAATATCCAGGACAGAACTCTGCCAACATTTGAAATATATTTAGAATATGTGACTGAATAATTGTTTGTTTAATAAAGGTTACATGTTACAATATCATGTTCCGAGCTTAGGTAAAACGTTCATGTTGAGTAAAGTAATTTTACCAGATGCTCCACTTTTTAAGTGCGATATATGAATTAATGGACTATTACAATAATTATCTACTACGTAGGAGCGTGTCACTTGCGATGATGCAATTTAAACCTAAATAGTTGTTATTTATTTTGTTCTTGTGTATGGATACATACGCCATTCCCAAAACTAGTTGACCTTACAACAGTACAAATAATCTGATGCAATAACGTTATGCAAATTACAATAAGGAAGGAACTTCCGCATTTTATGAAAGAATCGCGTTTACTAAACCAAAATGCAGTGTACGTGTTAGCGCTGAACAATCGTAGTTTTCGAATATATTTAGTAATAAGAGTACTTTTCACTGTGTTTCAAAACATAAGAAACTTTTGATTTTGCTGTCATGCGAATAAATTGTTATCTTGCAAGAACATCCAAATTTAGAAAACAATTTTCAATCAATACAATAAAACTGTATTTTTTTTTTTTAAACGTTTCACTTGACATTGTAAATCAACCAATATAACACAATCAGTTAAAAGCGAGGTCTATACATTGTATCGACAAGATAACGCCAGTGAATGGAAACACGTAAACAGAGAATTTCTCAGCCAGCTGTACATATCAGTTTATCACTGACTTCTATACATTCCTCTGTAATTATGGTGTGTATATTTATAAAGTGTTTATAGTTTTGAAGGGTTATATAGTGTGTATATATTGTATATAGAGTGTATAGTGTTAATAGTTTATATAGTGCATATAGTGTATATATATTGTGTATAGTGTATATATAATGTGTATTTAGTTTGTATATAAAGTGTATATTGTGTATAAAGTGTATATAATGTGTGTATACGGTATTGTGTATATAGTTTTTAAGTGTATATTGTGTATATAGTGTGTGTATATAGTGTGTATAGTGTATATAGTGTGTATATATTGTGTATGTAGTGTGTATATAAAGTGTATATAGCTTATAGTGTGTATAATGAGTGTATATAGTGTATATAAAGTGTATGAATAGTGTGTTTATAGTGTGTTAATAATGTATAAATGGTTATATAGTGTGTCTATATTTTGTATAAAGTATATAGCGTTTATAGTGTATATGGTGTATACAATGTGTATATAGTTTGTATATAGTGTGTAAATAGTGTGTATATAGGTTTTATATAGTGCATATAGTGTATATATAATCTGTATACAGTGTGTATATGGTGTATAGTGTGTACATAGTGTGTATAGTGTATATAATTATGTAGTGTGTTAAGTGTTTGTATAGTGTGTATATAGTGTGTGTATAGGGTATTTATAGTGTATTTAGTGAGTATACAGTGTTTATGGTGCATATAGTGTATATATAGCGTGTATAGTGTTTATATATAATGTGTATATAGTTTTTATATAAAGTTCATACATTGTTTATGGTGTTTATAGTGTGTATATTGTGTATATTGTGTATAAAGTGTATATATAGTGTGTATATTGTGTCTATATTGTGTGTTTATAGTGTGTATATAGTGTCTATATTGTGTATATAGTGTATAGATTGAGTATAGTGCACATACATGTAGTGTGTATACAGGGTGGGTGTATATAGTGTATGTATAGTGTATATAGTTTGTATAGTGTTTATATTGCAGATATTGTATATATAGTGTATATAATGTGTACATAGTTTGTTTATAAAGTGTTTATAGTGTTTATATATTGTGTATATAGTTCGTAAGTGTTTATGTGTATATAGTGTATATCTAGTGAATATAGGGTTAATAGTGTATATAGGACATGTAGTGTAAATATTTGTGTATATTGACTATAAGTGTATTGTGTGTGTGTATATATTGTATATATAGTGTGTACATTGTGTATATATTGTATATATAATGTTTATAGTTTATATAGTGCATATAGTGTATATATATAGTGTGTATATAGTTTACCCTTTATCAAATGCCCTATTTTGTTCCATTTTCTTTTATATAATCTGAAATTTGTATTATCGAAAACTAAGGAATTCCATTCAGTTTTTTTAGTCCAATTCAAAGATTTTGTACTTGTGGCCATTTTAAACTCTTGATTGTATGTGTGAAAACTATATTCTATAAACAGGTTCTTGACCTGCAGATTGTAAGTTATTCATGCATGTGTGATTATGTGGTGTTAAGTGACTATTTATTACCGTTGCTGATAAGCATTGCCAATTGTTGATAATACCTCTTAACCCCACTCAACAGTTGTAAACCACTAGTTATGTAGTGTATTAGAGAGATGCATTGTCGATACAGAGTATAGATATTATCGAAATGTAAAACAGATATCGATGAAAATGTTGTGAGCAGATTAACTGTATTACCTGTAATAGCACGGGTTCATATGTCTTACATCTAACGATGCGTTAAGGGGTCAACTCTAAGGACACAACAAATGATTAAATGTTCGTCGGATTTGCCGCACCTAAATCAAAATGAAACGAAATACAATTTGTTTAAGCCCGCAGCAACAATTTTGCTCCGCACATACGTTTTGTGATTAAGTTTAATGTAGCCTACTTATTTTACGACATAGACTGTTTTGACGCTTACGTTATAAGATTGGTTTATGGTTAAACAAATGCCGGCGTTCGTTTGTCTAGTCGTGTCGGCAAAAATGGAAATGTATTTTGTCCTTCAGTGGCAATGACTCATCGCATCACAGATGACTTTAGTAATTCATATATCTCAGCCGCATCTTTAACAGGATGTGAAATGTCGCCGTATGCACGCATTCGGTAAAAAAAAAACTTTAATAAACTTGGTGGAAAGTTATTGAAAGTAAAGAGCGGATACAAAAGAGAGCAACCAAGCTAGTTCATTGTGTGGATTTTTACCGTACCCAAAAAGATAAAAAGTTTTAAAGTTTCTCACATTGGCCTATAGTCGTTTTCGCGGGGACATTATTGAGTTATATAAGCTTTTGCATGGCAAAGAAGGTATTGATTACACTAAGTCAATACAAGAACTATACGATAGAAATATATCATAATATCGTAATACAAAATAAACAAGTGACTGATCAATTGAACACATAATATTATTATATAATATATTTTAACTAATTCACTCAAGTAAAATACATCTAAAAATAGTTTACATTTAAAAGGCAATAATTGGAAAGAAGGGAAGAGACCAGTCCTACTACAGTTACCAAGGCCATGAAGCGCCTATACAATTAAATGCATTATTCTCTTTAATTGATGGTAAAATCGACTTTCGACGTCATATTTACATTTTATTGACATTCACGATCTAATTGATACTGCAATTAATACTTATATAACAAGGCAGTTATATCCCTTATATAGACAGCTATATCCCTCGCCGAGATCCTTCTGAGATTCTCTTGACATTGAAATGGTGACATTGACTTTGAGCCAGCGTGAATGACTTCTTGGCCTTTTTGTAATGGGTATAGGAGATATGAAGCAGATGCAAAAAACAATGAAGACTTATTACTGACCTTCAAGTGTGATCTTGACATTGAATCGATGTTACTGTATCTTGCCTTCTGCGCTGCGTCTCATGACCTTGTATCGTATCCAAATTTCATAAACACCCTTCAAATTGTATAAGCATTAAGGAGCACAGACAAAAAAAATGATGCTGCATAACATTTGAACTTCAATTGAGACCTTGATCTTAACCCTGAGATAAAAAGCAGTAAATATGTATTATACCGTGTCAGCTCAAAAGTTCTAATATTGAATAAGACTCAATTTTCAAACATAACATTTTAATAGTTTTAAAATGCCTTACTTTGTATTCCACAGTGGTATTGAGCCAAGGTGACATTCAGAGAATTTCTCGAGAGTACTGAATACTACTAATTAAACCAACCAGGCATTGGAGCTGGTTAAAGTGAGAGTAAACAATTCTTTTAATTAAATTATATTCTGGCCCATCATTAAAATGTCCCTTATCATATGTTTAAGGTCGATTGAGCAATCCATAACGTTCACATTTCGGTTTAAAACGAGAAGAAAACAGGTAATGCTGGTCGAAACACTCTTCCGTATTACATCTGCGACAGTTTAACATGTTGAATAACATATTTCAATTCGAACACCTTGTAAAGGAAAACACATTTGTGTTTTCCAGTTTGTGACCGTAATCTTTTGTAAAAAAAATAATCTACGCCTATACCGAACTGGTAATTTTTAACTTATAAATTTCTCTGCACAAGTCAGGAGAGCTCAAACACAAGACGAACCAATTCAGTGTGTGTTACGTTTGCAATTCCACAACATATATATGGAAATGCAAAATGGCACGGTAGTACTGATTTTACCCCAATTACTTAACATCAATGAGGAAATATTATGGGAATGAAACGTTTTAAGATTAACGAATGTGAATAGAATAATCAATAAAAAAATTACCTTGTGTAACTATTCAAATATGAAGTATATTTATAATAGCCTCCGTTTTATAACTACGTACCCTGTTGCTTAAGAAGCTAACTCTTGTTAACTACAGGTTATTGCTAGTCCAAACAATGACTCATACTTTATATTTTATTTCTTTAAAGAATACTTTTAAATGTCTGGTGTATCAGTCTGGCACCGACTAGTCCGATGTCAAATTAGGTTATAATCATGCAAAAATATGTCTATACATATATAGACAAATCTGTATATTGCACTGAATATAGGTCCTCAAATATAGTTGTATGATATAGATACTTGCAACTTGGTATTCCATCGGCTTTTATTAGCTTTCTTGATAATAGATGTATTAACTTTCTTGATAATAGATGCAGTGGTTTGCGTGTACGAAACCACGAGAGAATATCTGTGATCATATATTGTATGTGTCAAGGGTCCCAGAGGCGATATATAGCGGCGGCAACTAATCTGTTGTAATCTAAAAATAGTATGTCCTTTCATAAATTATAATATAAAAGTCTCTGTTCATTATCCGTCCAGTGGATGATCTAAGGTCTATATCGTTGATCTATCGAATTATGTGTTTATAATTGTTTTGTCGAGCAAACTGCATTGACTTCGATGCTCGTTCTTGTTGCAATTTATTCAATAGGAACTCTCTTCAAAAGTGTGGATTCGTATTCGTAGACTATTACATTAATATAAAAATTAACAATATCCCCACCACCGCCAAATACGCAAGTTGATCTTTCTATTTCATTAATTCATTTTGAAATCATATCAAATACATTACGCACACGTTTAAACGCAACAACTAATAAAGTTTGAGTAAGTTTTAAATGGACACAAAAATGGCATATGTTGTTTAAAAAACCAACACAGTGTGACTTCAATTCAATTGAATATAAAAAACGAATTAAATAAGTGAGCGCAGCTGCTTGCAATTACATAGTTTAAGTGAGGTACTTTTGAAATGTGTATGCCCCTTTCAACCAAAGACTATTCAATACATTCTTAGATGGTAAAGATTTTTATGAACGAAAGTTCCTTTTTTGACGTTAAGCTGAACGTTTATACGATTTAAAAAAAATGTGTTAGTGTTCGGAAAAATGCGATTAATGATTAGCATAATAGCTGCAATTATTACCTTACAGACGTCAATGTGTTTTGAAAATGCAGAAATTACTGCACTCAATGAATGGAAAACCAAGGTATTATTTATGGCCATTAATAAGATGGTTTTTTTTTATAAAAATACTTTAGCCTTACCACATTTACCTAAATTTAATAAACAAGGTCTCTGTAAATCTCTGAAGGACTTACAATCTAAATTCGTTATAGTTCCTGCAGATAAGGCTGCTAATAATGCTATAATAATATGACGAGTGTTTTATGTTCAAAAGATTTCACAAGAACTAACACAAACTACATCATATTGTGAATACAATAAGCAGCCTAATGAAATTATTTCCGACCATGTCGCCAAGTGCATAAATCTAAATGTAAACGTAAATATTGCTAACAAGAAATTGCCATCACTTTACTGGATACCTAAATTACATAAAACGCCATATAAAAGTCGTTGTATCGCTAATTCAGTGTCTTGTACCACCAAGCAATTATCAGTGTACCTAACATCCACCTTGAGTGCTATTAGATATCATATAGCAAAATATTGTAATACAGTTTATGAAAATAGTAATATTGTAATACAGTTTATGAAAATAGTAATATAAACTAATTTTGGTCAATAAACAACTCCTTAGAAGTTATTGATAAAATTAAAATAAGAATATATAAGGTGTCACAAATAAATACTTATGATTTTTCTACACTATATACAACGCTTCCTCACATTTTAATAAAATCCAAACTCATTTCACTGATTGAAAAAACATTTGCAAGAGAGAAGTGTTCTTATCTTGCTTTAATCTCTAAAATATCTTTTTTTACTAATCAGATATTGGATAAATACATCATCTGGACTTGTCTTGACTTTTGTGAAGCACTTACTTTTCTTCTGGATAACTTGTTTGTTGAGTTTAATGGTAAAATATTTCAACAAATTATCGGTGTTCCTATGGGTACTAATTGTGCCCTGCTTATTGCTGATCTATTTTTATATTGTTATGAAAGGGATTTTATGTTAGAATTATCAAAAACTAAACAACTAGATTTGATTCAACGTTTTAACCTAACAAGTAGATACATTGATGACATACTGAACTTAGATAATCCATACTTTGAACAATTTATTCACAATATCTATCCAAAAGAACTAGTCTTAAATAAATCGTGTCAATCAAATATAGATGCTGCATTTTTAGACTTACATCTAACTATAAATAATAATATGATAAAAACAAGTTTATACGACAAACGGGACGACTTTAACTTTGAAATTGTGAATTTTCCTTTCCTAGATGGTAACATCCCTAAAGGTCCTTCCTATGGTATTTACATTTCGCAGTTGGTACGATACGCTAGAGCATGTTCTTGTGTTAAAGATTTTAATGATCGTAATCGTTTATTAACTAAGAAATTGTTAAAACAAGGTTTTTTGTATCATAACCTTTGGCGTAAATTCGCTAAATTTCACTCTAAATATAGTGATTTAATTTCAAAATATAATGTTTCTTTAAAATGGCATTTAACTAATGGAATTTCACAACCATCATTTTATGGAGATGTTTTGAAGCGTGTTCGCAAATGTAAATATCTTAAAGCAAATGCTAGTAATACACTTTTTAATTTAATTAGCTCCTTTTTATCAAAGGGATATGATACTGATGTACTTAAAAACACATGCTTGTTAGTTTTTGATTCACTATATCTTTCTTCTCTTAAAATTTGGGATAATTAATGTAATGACAATTTTATATGTTTGCTTCTATATTGTTCGATAAGCATAGCTGGTTTTATTAGTAAGTCTAGTATACAGTACAGTCGCTTTAATAATATTTAATTTCGTTGATAATTCGATTATTTAGTACAGTCCCTTTAATAATGCTTAATTTTGTTACTGGTGACGTCATCGTGTCTTTCCTCCTAAATACGTCATCGCTACGAACAACCGACACTGTTTTAGCTACATGATAGGTACATGTACTCCAGTTTATATCGGTCAACTTTATTCATAATTATTTTTTCTCTGATGGTAGTTTCTTGATCAATTTATTTTTAAGCTTCGTTTTATTTATTTTGAATTAGTCACATAAACAATCAAGTAGGTAATTTGGATCTTTTACACCCAATATTGCTGCTTCTTCCTGTAGGTGCGCGATGATGATCTGAAATATTAACTATATGATGCTATATTCTGAAATATTTTTTTGTAAAAAGAAGGGATGTAGTTGATGCGTGTTAGTAATTTCATTTCATCGTGCCTCAAAAAGTTGTAACTCTGTTGCTCTGGTCTCCTTTCAACCATTGAGTAATAAAATAGTAATTAAATTGAATGCGTTTTAATTCCCTTTTATTACTGTTTAATTTGAGTTGCAATGCTATGAGGTTAAATTTTATTTACACTTATATATATCATGAATATTGCTGGGCCAAGTGTTAGGTTGAGCGCTCTATAACCGGTTTAAACCCCCAATGCTTAGCATTGACCGTTCCAAGGCGGTGACCCCAGCTTTATTCTACTATGTGTATATGTTGTTTCGTTATGCGCCGTACTGTACCGTTTTGGCAATTGGTTCCTTGCCATAAATAAAGGACCACAAAGGTGTGTTTGATACAACTGCAAAACTGCTGCAGCTTCTGGAGTTTCACTTCTTTATATTGGTTCAATTGAGCTTGAATTACTCAATGTGACCTTTTGTGACTAGTTTTCGACCTGCGTCCATCTTCATCAATGTTTTTATCATAATAACTCTAAAGACCAAAATGTAGTCTCGATCGCGATGAAACCTGGTCAGAATGTTTATCTAGGTCAAGTTTCAATATGAGGCAAGTGTTGTCCAGTTTGAAAATGGAGGAGCTTGGGCCAACAACTACGCCAATATGTCACAATGTATATGTATATATAAACGTTGTACTACTCCACAAGCCAACTTTATAACTCTATTGTGATGACACTTGGTCCTAATGTACATATTTATAATATCTAGCGTAGATTTAAGTCAAGGTCAAGTGGGTTCAAAAACTAGGTCACTGGTAAAATTTCAGAAAACACTTTTAACACTTAAGAAGCAACCTTGATAAATTGATTGATTAAGCATGGGAATAATATTAATTTTTATAATATCATGACCGAATTTGGGTATAGTGTTTTCATAATCTAGATAATCAGATAAATTATGGTACAAGTGGTTTCTTTGAGCTCAGGTACATATTACCGTCTTGTTGTTCTAAGGTCTCTTAGATATTCAAGAGAAACCATTTCTGCAAAGTGAATGTTAAGTTGTTATTGGCTTAGGTTTCTAAGCCGCATGTAGCTTCGTGAATTAATTTTCCATTAAACTTCTTAAACATCTGAACATAAATGTTTTACTATCGGTTTGCAAGATGCGTTAAAAATAAGCTTTTCGTATTTAAAACCAAGAATACAAACCAAGAAAATGTAAAGTTGTATTTATCCAGCTGCGTGTAGAGAGTTACTATGCATTTACTCATGGTGGTCTCTATGGCATGTATTATTTGATAACGTTCGGCACCTGTAAACGTATCGACATTTTATGAACATATATATTTTTGTTAATGAACTGTTCGAGTGTTTATTGCTAGAAACATTGCATGTGCTAAATTAGTTTAAACTTTAAATTAAGAGAACAGACAAACCCCATTTTATATGGGTGGTCGGTAGTCGAGTGGTAAAACACTGGTCTACCATTCCAGCGGTCGTGGGTTCAATCCCTGGCCGGGGCACTGGAAATTTAAGAAATGCTTCAAGTGTTTCCCAGCCAACTAGAGATGTACTGGTATGAAACCCAGGTAATTCTCGCCTGTATCGGTGCTATACGCTGAGCACGTAAAAGAACCAAGGGATCTATTTGCAAAGAGCTAGGGTATCGCACCCGGATTCCTTGTATCTTAAAAACTGCCTCTTATACCCGCTGTCTCTTCAGCAAAACCAAAGGACCCCATTGGAAATAAGTGCTTGCACTTTCATGGGTTATCATTGACTGCAAGGTCAAAATAAATACATACATACATACATGGAGGTTTCCACTTGCGTGTTATTAAGACTTAATCATTATTCATGGCAACAGTCGAAGTGTTTTATGTAAATAAAACCACAAGAGACCATTTATCCATCCCGCGTCCCAGTATTTACATATAGTAGCCGACGTCTGTAAAATTGGCAGCACCTAAGATGATGTATCCTCCAAAGAATGTGACCATTCATAAAATATTCCAAACGCCCATGTTATTCTAATTAAGTATGTGTGCTCAATATTTCAGTCTAGTCAATGATATAAATATCATGGTAACGATTGAATGTGTTGGATGTTCATGACCTTGAAGGTGTTGCTTATTGTACATCGATATATGATGTAAATTGTATGATGTAGCATTTCGATGGTTCCAGATGTATGCATTCTAAATTGTTCTATCCAACAATGGTGCTCGAATACAGTTTTCTATAAGAACACTGTAACACGAGTAAAAGGTTTTTAAAGAATTGTGAAAACAAGTCATACATCTTTGTCCATATCTTTGCATAAAAATGGGTCCACGACAGAAATCAGAATTCAGAATATATTTGTTTTTCTCTTCAAATTCATTCAGAAAAACCTGAATTTGTTTAGCTTTTATCTTGCGTTTAAAATGAAGTTTACCATGTTTCAATATTATGGTCAGAGCTAAGGTTAAACATTTATGTTGAGTAATGATGCTCCTCGATAGTTGATATTTATTTTATTCTTATGTACAGAATCAGAAATTCTGAACACATGTTAGGCAGTGTAACTGTTTGCGATGAGCAATCGTAGTTTTCGAATACACATAGTAATATGAGTACATTCCACTGTGTTTATTACAAACAATGAGAAACTTTCGATGTTGTTGCTATGAGAATAACAGGTTGTCTTGCAAGTTCATCCAAAACACGAAACAATTATTTAATCAAAACATTTAAACTATAATGTTCTTTTTTATGGGGAATTCTTTGACTTGCTATTGCGAATCAAACAATACAACATATCAATGACACAATTTATAGATTCTAAATCAATTAGTGATGAGCGACAAGTTGCAGCCCTAGTCATGTTAGTTAAAAGGAAATTGTGTAGTGTTCTTTTTGTATTTATTAACATTCAATTTAAATTGAAGCCTATATTCATTATCGAAATGTAAAACAGATATTGATGCAACGTGTATGTGCAATTTAACGTTGTAACCAAACACGTGAAGCTCCTAAACGCTTACATGTATTATTTTCTTTAATACATTCGACTTTATACGGTCTTATTGATACTACAATTAATACTAATAAAACAAGGCAGTCAAATAGACAGCTATATGCATCGCCGAGATCCTGCTTAGATTATGTTTGAAATGGTGACCTTGACTTTAAGACTTGAAGGCTAATTACTGACCTTCAAGTATGATCTTGACATTAAGTCGACGGTAATGTATCTTGCCCTCTGCACTTCGTCTCAATGACCTTAACATTTTAGCTCAGTTTCCGAAACACCCTTCAACTGGTATAAAAATAAAGGAGTAGAAACAAAAATTGATGCTGTATAACTTTTAGACTCAAATTGTTACATTGACAATTAGCAGATAAATAGCAGTAAATATTCATAGTATCATTTCCCCTCACAAATAATGATATTGCGAAGCATCAATCGTCAAACATTACATTTTATTACATTTTATTATTTGTTAAATGTCTTTTTGGTTATTCCTCAGTGGTAAAGAGCCAAAGTGACATTCAGACAATGTCTCGAGGGTACTGATTACAACCACCAGACATTCAAGCTGGACATAGTGGTTAAAATGAGATTAAAATATTATTTTAATTTAATTATATTCTGTTCGCTATCATTTTTTCAAGATTGATTTCAGAATCCAAATACGTTGACATTTCGGAATAAAAAGAGAAGAAAATAATTTATACCCATCACTAAGCCTGTTCGAAACACTCTTCCCTATTACATCTTCGACAGTTTTACATTGTAAAGAGTGTAATTTTATTTTGAGCATCTTGTTAACGTAACCACATTTGCGCCTTTCCATTTTGTAACCGTGATCTTTTGTAAACTATTGTCTTCGCCTACACCGCACTGTAAATGTTAATGTTTGCCTTGTTTCTGCACGGGTCAGAAGGGCTCAAACGCATGACGAACCAATGCATAATTTTTATTTGTATGACCACCAGCACCTACAAATTACGTTTGCAGTGCCACGACACATTTCTTGAAATTCAATGTGGCACTAGAGTGGAGATTAACCCCAAAAGCTACGCATCAATTAGAAAATAGTACGGGTATGAAATGTGTCTGCTGTCGTAGTTATATTGTGAAATATATCCTCTGTGAAGTAAGAAGATTAACATAGTTTTTCTCGCGCAAGGTATCGCGAAAGTATATTGTTTCTCACTTAACTAACGAAAATAGCGTACTGTATTATATTACCGCGAAAGCAAACACATATAGCATATTTAAGTGTTCAAATGTAACGTACATTAATGATAACATTCGTGAAATAAAAACGTACGGAGCGCCAAAAAAAAAGCAAACGCTTATTCGACTAAAGTCATTGCTAATCCAAACTGTGGCTCATATTTTATATTTAATGTTTATAAAAAACACTTCAGTACATCTTTTTTATCGGTTTATTATGTCTTGCTTATCAGTCTGATGTCAAATAAAGGTATAATCTTTCAACAATATGCCCATACACATATAGACAAATGTGTATAGTGCACTGAATATAGGTCGCTAACCATAGTTGTATGATATTGATACTTGCACTTTGGTGTTCCGTCGGCTTTTATTAACATTCGGCTTTAGTTAACTTCGTGATAAAAGATGAAATGATTTGCGTATACGAAACCACGCGGAAATATCTGAGATCATATCATGTATGTGTCAAGGTTCCCAGAGGTGATATATAGCGGCGGCACCTCAAATTATGTTATTTATTCAATAGTAACTCTATTTGAACTGTGTGGATTCGTAGTTTTATACTTGTATATTTATAATAAATTTAAAGAATTCTCATCATCACATCCACCGTTAATGGCCCTCTTTGATTTTCTACTTCATAGAAACATTTTGAAAACATCATAAACAATACATTACGCAAACGCTTACACGTACCAAGTACTAAGGTTTTTGTGATTTTCCAAATGACACAAAAACTGTATATGTTGTTTAAAATAACCAATACATTGAGATTAACGTCAATTAAATATAAAAATCATGAATTGCTTAATGTGACCTTTTTATACCAGTTTTTACCTGCGTCCATCGTACAGTACTGAACGTCATTAACGTTTTGATTATAACCACTATGGAGGTCAAAATATTGGCTCGCTCTAGATAAAACATTGTCCGAATGTGAATTTTGGCCATGTTTGAACATAAGCACATGTAATTTGGCTGAAAAAATGATCCTTTTGGAATCTTTCTGTCGATTTTATTTGAATGAAACCCTGTTTGTATTGCAAAAGTATTATATACAATTTTTCGAATGAAACTACCATTTGTGCATAAAATGGGTCATGGTTGTTTTATCTACCGATAAGGTTATTTTTCCATTAAGCGCTCTCCATCGGTTGGCATTTTGGCTTTTAATACGAACTGCGACTACCTATGTTTTTTTATATTTCCAACATAAATTGGGTTCCGGTGAATAGTCATAATTCAAATATTCATTTTTTATTTAATGATAATTAACGCTAGGGTTAAACACTTACTCCATTAAATATTATACAATGCCTTTAAAAATGATAATTGGTTTTTATTTATTTTGTAATGCCTGTGTTTAGCTTCTTTATTTATGTTTATGTTCTAACGGAGTATACATCGATGTTTATGTAAATTGAATCCGATATATCTAACGTTACCGCATACGAACAATAACCCATAACAGTCCAACAAATGTTACTATTTAATAAAGTATAAGACGGCTACTTGTATTGTCATCCGTAAGGTAGCCACCATAAACAAGGTTTCATTTTGAAAATATCGACCTCTTGATTAAATATGTCACTGTGAATAGCTGAATAATTCAAGGGGGACACTCTGACGTATGATATGTTAGGAGATCATTAATCATTGTCAATACCTTTATACAATTCGATATCAATATGTCATGAAACGATAGTCATTTATTTAATAAAATGAACTGGATTGGACCATTATAATGACGATACTATATTTTCATCAAGTCTTCTTTTGTTCCTTAATTCCCTGTATGGTAATAAATGTATGTTAGAATAATAGACGAGTACGCATCATAACAGAGACCTCGTCCCAAAATAACAACATGAACAAATATATACAGACGCTTATTATTTTTAGGCGCCATTTAACATCTCAAAATGCGGCACAAGTGTTATAAAAATAATTAAATGTTGTGCAAATTCAGCTTCTTTACCAGGAACCGTTTTATTGGCATTACTATTTTACATGCAATGTTCTTTTTACTAAGTTTGCAGGCTAAATGTATGATAATTAGCAACCAATGCGCAACCAACGGTGCTATATCGTGATATGAGTCAGACAGATAGGCCCACGTTAGAATATTTGGTCCGTTTCCTATGTATGACATATGTTTATCCTATTTGGTTCGCTTTTCGGCTTGTGTTTATGAATCAAGTACTTTAACTTGAGTGTAGAACATTTCGATCATCTTATAGGACATATAATTCTAAGATAAAATGTACCGCTGGGATGGCATATTTGTCAACGCCCCGTACATGTATGTATAATAGAGTAAAAGCTAACGCATTACGTATATCAAGACTGTGATCGAGCAACGGGGTTACGAATTATATATTGGAAAATTAACACCTGATCCAATAAAAAAAATATAGAATTCATACTAAGAGTGTACATATATCCTATCTATCTTAAGAAATGATATAATTAAGCACAACACACATAATCATTAAAAACGAAATTAATATGATTAACCGTTTTGATTTTTCAAACAGACAACGAGTGTGTTCATACTTTACTGTTTAATTTATTGGTGTTTCATTTTCACCAAACTCGTGTGAAAACGATGTCAAAATACAACACCGATATCTTTACATTAGGCAAATCGTCTTATTCCGATAAACATTTTTTTGTTCGGCAGTAGTACTTTAATTCCTGATGAAATTGTATTTATAATGATGTCCAAAACCATAACAGATACAGAGCAGTGTTATTATGTCAATGCGAATGATTTCCCAAGTTTGCGTCTCGCAGCCGCAGTAATCAATGCTTATACTGCATTCACATTTCATGACATCCAATGACCTCAACCCATTTATGCCTAGTGGACTCTCCCATCCTTCTAAATTGGATCAATTTATTTCCCAAATTAGGGATGTCTAGTATATTTATTTCTTTATTTAGACTATTTCTTACAGAAATTCCTTTAAGCAAACAGCGCAGACCCTGATGAGACGCCGCATCTGGGTCTACGCTGTTTGCCAAGGCCTTTTTTATAGACGCTAGGCATTAATGGGTTAATTTGGCAACGAGAGACCAGGAGTGGTGAATCATTTACAATGTAAGAAACCAATAAACAAGCACAGAGTTCATAGACTGTTTCACGCGGATATCCTATTACACGCACTCTTGGTGGTCACTAGAGGAAATGATACATATTAAAACGGAATTGCATATAATTCTTATCGTTTCACCGATCACCGCTGTATGCTCAGTGCTGACTTTGGAATGTCGGTATAATAAAATAGCAGAATTATGTTATAATATATCAATTTGAAATGTTCAACTTTAATAATAATCATGCACTTGCATCTGTTGTAATATAATAAACAACAATTGTACAATCAAGTGTAACGACCGAGTGTATGCTAAAGAAACAATTTATCCTTTTTACCTGTAAATACGAGTCATTATATGCCTCCGACTTCATGAACACACTAAATTTACATTGATGATAGCCTACCATTAAATGCTGTTCTCAATTGAAAGCATGTTAACCCCAAATGTTTGAATTTGATGTGCAATCTATTTGCAATTTTTCTGTAGTGTCGTTTTACTTTTTCTTCAAAAATACACATGAAACTGTTCACTGGTTGTTATTTAAAAAAGAAATCTGTTTTGAATAAAATGTATCGCTTATTTTAAATATTTTAGTGAGAGATGAGTATCCGTGAGTATATCTCTGTCAAGTAGTAGCCGATATGTAGCAAACTCTGACTGATTGGTTTTGTAGTTTATTTGCAGTAAAAACAAAACTCATTACTTGCTATAATTTTAACTACGTATGAATAAGTAATAGGGTGGAAAACTAAATTATTATAAAAGCTTTTAGATTGTTTTAAATATGGTTATCGAATTGTTTTAAAATAAAAATATTATTTTACTTTTATTTAATTCAGTTCGTGGTTTGTGTCATAGTCCTCCCTCTCATCGGCATTGTGTCGGTTAATCAAAAATAAAGTTTCAATGTTCCAGCTTTGTGTTAAAAAAGACAAGATCCGTAATCACTTATATATAAAAAAAATATGTATTTCACAGCCGTTGGTATATCGTGTTTTTTATTGTGTATTGTGTATTTTACTTTGTATCATGCATTATAATGAATAAACTAATCTGCAATAGGAGCTGTGCTTGTAAAACGTTGGACATACAGTCATGAAAACGATTGTAATAATTCATACAGACAACAAAAATATTGGAATTATGAAACTTCTGAAACAAACTTCATGAGAGACCATAAAAGCATTAAAAGCATTAATTAAGCTAGGGTCACAACCTTGGAACGGTTAATGCAAAGTTTCAGCTTAATTCAATCTTGTTAAAAATATTTCAAAACATAGTTTCTTATAAGTTCTAATAAGGACGGTTTCCGTGTTATCCTATTTTATCGTAGCTTTGCAACTATATATTATCTATTAATGTCGTAGTATTCACATTAACATTAACACAGTGTATTTTATAGGTCGTTTATATTTTCTGTGTTCCTTAAAATGGCCAATACATATCTAAATTATACTAAAAATCAAACATATGATTTATTCATTGAAAGAAATGTATTTGTGTGTACAATTACTGGTTCTCTGTTAGTTCCTTAAAAATAATGTTGACTTTAATTGCGCATAACAAAAGTCCGTAAGTCAAGTTGTTTTGATTTCCAATAGATGTATTAAAACATAAAATAAAGTTTTGTATACAACTAGTCTCTGGTTGTTTTGTTTCAGATTTCAGACTATTTATCAATTACAATACAATAAATAGTTTTCTTCCTCCTCTATCAAATACTCAAGACAATCATCTGAACCAGAAGTATATTTGTATTCACTATTGTAGGCTAGAAGCTTTATTGTAAGTTTTATTGCTGAAATAAATGTTGTTGTTGTTGTGGTTGTTGTTGTTTACCAGTAATGTGATTGTTTGTTTATAAATGACAGGGTTATCACGCTTAACAAAGCTATCAACGTAAGAATAATATCCTTAATATAGACGTCACACGCACCTGCATAGTTTAGACGCAAACAAATGATGGTGTATTCATATTAGTACTATTTTTAACTTATTGCAAAGGTTGCCATAATCATATTTTGTATTCCCGATGATTCAATACATTTAACATAATTTTACTAGTTGATGTCTGAATAAAACATTAGTATAGAAGAACGTGGATTGTTAACCGATACTATTGGTGGTATTGTGTTTACTGATCATTAAATAAATATTGAAGACACTATTCGTTTTAGGTGTTTACGTTGTTCCCAATTATGATCCCCAGTGCACACCGGTGACAATAATAGGTTAACCGATAACTTTTTATTATCCAGTTGCATCCCTTAAAAGTAGTGATCATTTAGTTATGAAATGAATATTGCAGTTATAAAATTAATATTGCAGTTATAACGCATTTATTCAGTGCGCTTTCGGTAATTCTAAATAAAAACAATCAAGATACGCTGTCCTGTGTGTGTACAAGAAAAAAGGTCGTTATAAGTGTCGAACTTAACAATGGCAATAGCTGATATCGATTTTTATCCCCACGCTTTTAAAAGCGTGGGGATATTGTATTAGTCTCCACTTTCTGTCCGTCTGTCCTGGACACTATCTTCTCCTACACTATTAGCACTAGAACCTTGAAACTTACACACATGGTAGCTTTTAGCATATGTGCGACGGTGCACTATTTGGAATTTTGATCTGACCCCTGGGTCAAAAGTAATGGGTAAATAAATGGGTAAAATGGGTTAAAAACTCATTTTACTAACAACATGCGACGCACATGATAATAACTTTTGACCCAGGGGTCAAATCAAAATTCAAAATAATGCACCTTCGCACATATGCTCATAGCTACCATGTGTGTAAGTTTCAAGGTTCTAGTGCTTATAGTGTAGGAGGAGATAGTGTCCGACCACGCCCACCCACAATTTTGTTTTTACATAACTTCTTCATTTATTCACCAATTGACTTGAAATTAATACTGAACATCTCTTATGACAACACGGTCTATCTCGACCATCCATGTCCACATTACCTACCCAAGGGCCATTGATAAAGGTAAAGGCAGCTTGGTTCCTCTTTCAAATTTATCGAGAGGTCCACGGGAACTACTCCCCCGTACCCCCAAATGTTTGTTAGTACCCTTTTTTTTCGTACCCATTTTTTTTTCGTACCCAATTTTTTTTTCATACCCAAATTTGTGTTCGTACCCAATTTTGCGTTCCTTCCCAAATTTTGTTTCGTACCCAAATTTTTTCGTAACCACATTTTTTTCGTACCCAAATTGTTTTTCGTACCCAAATAGTTTTTCGTACTTCCCAAATTTTTTCGTACCCAATTATGTTTTCGTATCCAATTTTGTTGGGATAATTTGTCCGTACACAAATTTTTTCGTTCCAAATTTTTTTCTTACCCCATTTTTTTTTTCATATTTTTTTCGTACCCCAAATTTTTGTTCGTACCCAAATTTGTGTTCGTACCCAAAATTTTGTTTTAACATAATTTCTTCTTTTTTTCACCAATTGACTTCAATTAAATACTGAATATCTCTTATGACAACACGGTCTATCTCGACCAGCCATGTCCACATTACCCACCCCGGGGTCCCACCAACAATGGCCTCGCCCTCCCAAAATTGCCTTTTAATATAACATCAATGCGGCGTGGGGATACGCGTCGGCCTCTGCCGCGCCACTTCTAGTTTTGTTATGAACTCTAAGCATGTGTTGAACGACTACGTCACTATGGTTTGATTACAAATGGCGACTCGATTACGAAGTGCGAAAATTCGGCATAGTTATCGGCTGTATACTCGCTGAATACGATGCTTTTAATCGAATTATGGCATGTAAATGCATTTACACATTATAATCTCCCATAAAATAGGTATATTTCAGGATGTTAAAACCGGATCCGTTGATCTATAACGAACGTTGTTTTTATAAGAAAACCCTTACGAAATCTAACTTGTTTAAGTATAAATTTAAGTCTATGTACTAAAACAAATAAGGATGAAAACAAACAACAAATAGATGGATGACATGCAGCTTACTGTAATGGTATTTGTCTAGGAAAACTTACACTGAGGCATATTAAATCAATTTTCATTATTTATTTAATAGTTTTTACTTTAGTGTTTGAATTAATCTAGAAACCCTTTTTTGAGAATTGTTATTACGGTGTTTAATTGTCCCTTTGTTCACCACAAACCGATTATCTCGTTTTGATCAGGTACTGTCCAAACACTTACTAACTTACAACATAATGTTATACGTTACACATGGCAGACGGATGTCTGATCATTACTCACAATTTATCAGTCCCCCATGTTTCCTCTTGGTAGTGAAGTGAGCAGTCATTTTGTAAAGTAATTAAACAAAAAAAAACTAAAATGTTGCTTCAATAACATATGTAAATTATTGTAAAAATTAAACATCATTCTCCCAAAAATAGATTATCAGAAACTATATACTATAGATATTAGCAGATGATAATCATGATACATTTTTAAATAATTATGAAATTTACTTCTAAACATATCACGTTTTTAGGTACCGGTAAATAACAACTCCGTTATTGCGGAAAAATATTGTATGTTACAGCAATGAAAAAAACGACATCAAACATATACAAAAAAAACGTTTGACAACAACGGGGGTAAACAACAGTTACGAAAACTAAAAACAATATAGATTTATGATATAAAAAGTTAGATATCTATCACGCATACATACTAGTAGAGATTTCAATCTACATGTATGGACAGTTCAATTTTCAGCAGGTGCATGTTCGTTTTTCAGTTTTATGTTAAAGTATTCAATATTGTCATTCTATGAAATGAACATAAAGTTTACAAATTGTCATGCGCTCCGCTTGTTATAGGGCTTGTTATGATTGAGTCAATGCACCTCTTACACTTTATATCGCTCACAAAAAAATAAAACACATAAGCACAACCATACCATTGATAATCATAATAAAATAATAATATGTATTATTGTCTTTGTAATTAAGCTTATTTGAGTACTAGTGTAAGAAATAAAACGTCTAATTTAAAGCTTTATTTCGTGAAATTTTCGGTGTTAAGTCTTCAGACCACCTTCATTCTGATGCTTATGACTAACTTTAATTGATAAAAACATGCACTTTAATGTATTAATATACACAATTGGTACTGAATATGATATCTTTGAATTAGTAATGCAGTATTATATGTTTATTTCGGCATAAAGTATCGACTAATTGATTAAACATGTGTCGGTATGCAAATGTTTACGTAAATGTGGCCAGTACTTTTGACAGCCAGTCAGTGCGCATGCGCGAATATCCCGAATGTAAACAATTACAATCAACTGATATATCGCTCAACATTTACTACATGTAGATACAAATTATTGCCTTATGTGCGTACGCCATTTAAATGTTGATTGGATATTAAACAACTTATACGGAAGTGAGCTCCAATAAACAGTTAAGTTTAGTTAAATTTGAGTAATAGGTTGATAGCATGTGTCAATACTTGAGTGCGGTATAATTTAACCGTTAATTTCAAAAAAAGTAAGTCCACTGTTTATTAAACTCATTATATAACTTAAATAAATTAAGTAAAATTCGATAAGTGTTGTTAAAATAGTGTGACGTTTATTAATTAGAGCAGTTAAATTGTATTTCTAGTGTTCGTCAAACATGTACTGCATCATTAAAGAACAATATTGTTATTGTTTGTGGATTCATTACCTGTTTACTATATAAAAATTAGTATCTTCACATAATAGTTGCATATTATAAGTATGTAAATAAATGGTATAAAAATAAACATTCTTTTTTTTTGGTTTCTTTTATCCACAGAAATGTTTTCGACAGTGGTATTCGCTGTCCTGGGATCGATGCTCGTTGCCCACTGCCATGCTGGTCTCATTTTCCCGCCTCACCCATTGCATGGATTTCCGCCACGACCTTGCCCGCTCCATTTCGGTCCGTTCGGTCCGTTCCATGGAATAGGCGGACCGATGGTGCCGCCCGGAGGTGGCTACTACCCAGAAAATGGTAATTGTAATCGTACGGTCGCTGTAATGCTTGAATTGCTGGCAACTGTTTAATTACCTTTTTGAAATGTATTATGTATTTGCGATTTTTTCTGATAAATACAGCGTTGAATAGTGCACATAATTTATACGTTCCTGTTTTACGACATAATAACAGTTACGACATTTTTTAACTGAACGAATAATCTCTTTTGATATAAGTGATTCGTTTCTATAAAAAACGAAACTAATAATAATAATTATTATTACTATTAGTATTATAGTTTTAATTATGAATGATGATGAGGATGATGATGGGCCTAAATATTATTAATACAATAAAATTAATCATAATCCGAATCATAACAGTAATATTTGTCAACTTTTGGCAATTTAACAATAACACTTTTAATTTATAAAACAAAAGATCAAAAGATACGTGTATATGTGTTTCACATGAAGGTATGATGCGCAAGAGTTATCCAGACATTCAACCGTTTGGCAACACTGGACAGGGCTCCTACCAATACTTCAACTACGACCAACTCCCGAATGCGAACTTCAATCAAGGTTTTAAAATATCGATATACTTATTTTTGTGTTAATGAATATATTTGAGTTCTCAGGTAAATCCTGCAGAAATGTATTGTGTATGGAGGTTACAGCGTTCGTTTGTTTAATTTTGATTATCGTTGATTTTTTAATGGTTTATTATTTATCAGCTATACAAGTAGCCGATTTTGAAATGAAAACCATCTATGACTACACGATTACAAATATTTACAGTAGCAAATCGAAAATGTATTGTGTTTTGTATTTGTGATTGTGTTATTTTTCGAATTAATATAAAAGAAAGGGAATGTCATGTGTGACCTTTATCAACGATATATGATTAAACAGTTAATATTTTATATGATTTTCTATTTATTAGTGATATTAAAATTATAAGTTAACCATCAAACAAACACAAAATGTTAAGTTAGTAATTATTTCTCATTTGACTATGACGTATTGTTTAAACCTCTTTTTACAAGAAATAGGCCCTAGTTATTTCCTATAAACAAGTTTGCTTTACTGCGTAAAATATGTGAGTAATCTGCTTATACGATTTAAAAAATATGTCATTACAGTCATGTAGTTGAAACGAAATACCGCACAAGACGTTTTAATTTGCCAACGGCAAAGTTAACGTGTATTTGATCATCGGTTACAGTTAATGATCGATTATCGATAGGTTTAAACATGAACGTCCTTTTATTTGTTTTCAAACCCTGTGAACTATATTAAACAGTGAAGTAAATCGCTTATTTAAATACAAATCCCAGGTCTGTTGTACTGCAATACGAAATAATAAAAAAAAATCGAGAAAGTAGTTCCTGGTGATATTATCGTAAACTTGTCAATAATTGTCACGAGTAAGTCATTGCTATCCCATATGGTTTCGTTATAGGCGGACATGGATTTGTAAACGACAACTGGCTAACTTCGGCAAACAACTGGTACCCTGCAGGTAACTGGAATCAACAAGGCAACTGGCATAATGCGGCAAACAACTGGAACCCTGCAAATATTTGGAATCAACAAGGGGGAAGTTCCACTGGCAGCACAGCCATTCAAACGCAACCGCAAAACATACCGGGATCCATTGTCCGGTGGCATTGGAACGAGCCGGATGTTCGAATTCCGGACACAGTGATTGTTTAGGTATTAATCATTCACACACAAATGTATGCATATTTTTAAACGTCTCGGTACCACGCAAATGCTTACCAAAGTATTACGCTCCGTCTGTCAGTCCGTCTGTCCGTAGATGAACACTTGTCCGGAGGCGCTCTATTATACTTGTCAAAGTTAAATTTGTCTTCATGATTCAGAGTTGTGGACATGCGAATGTTTTGATCTTAAGTTGAAAAGTATCAAATTTATGTCTCTTTTTAAATTAAGAAATTGTATAACATCCTGCCTTTTGTTAATTTTTATATTGAGATCCGAATCATATATGCAACTTAAACATGTGTAAATTGGAAATATAACAGGAATATATATCTCATTCATTTGTTGTTCACAAGAACCATAACGATGCTTCAATATGCTCAGAGTAATTGCCCGTTGTTAATGTTTGTACTTAAACTTCGCCTGGAGCATATCTTGAAAGCTAAAAGGGAACCATTACTCTTGCTACCGTAGTTGGAATGTTATTGACCTTTGTTCATTTAATATATTTTAAGTTTGCAAATTTTACCAGGTAATAACTTGACAATTCATAGTTTGATGGATCTAAATAATGAGAATTGCAGTGCACAAGAACCATTACTCAAAATTTCACAATAATTGTGGACTTTCATGCTGAAATTTAATCAAGGGCTCATCTCGACTCTTATATGAGGTATCAGTGCGAAACATCCTCGGTGATCCATGTCGTCGTGAAGATTGCTTTATACTGATTTTAAAAATGAATAATCATTTTACTTTTCCTTCATTTATTGCCAGTTTATGTTTCTGTAGTTAGGCTTATGACACATTTCTTCTTATTAATATACTAACCCAAGTGAAAGGCGTGGCTCCGTCGAATGTTATTGCATTTGGGTAATGTTTACAATACGGTTAATTTTCTGTTATTTCAGATGGTGAGACACACCACCTTTGATTGTCATATTATCATGTTTCCTCTACGCTGAACACGCTCTCGCGAATTCAACGAAAGGCTTCGGGTTGAATATGAATTGATAACATGGCAATTTGAATTATTAAAGTTCAAAAAATATGTTGTGTTAACATAATGGGACATTGTGTAATGTTTTAAATATTTATGTCAACGTGATTTACATTGACATCTGTGGCCTTATAATGTTGAAACCTCTCAACCAAAATATTACAAAAAGTGTGTTTTATAAAATCATGCAGTGCGCCAGGTACGATTATTATGAAGCTGACGTAAAGACTGTCGGTATGCGCATTAGTCACTTAAAACAATAAATGTCAATTACAGTGACATGAATCATGCATCGACTCCAAAAGAGTGTCGAAGCTGTTTAACCTCGACTCCATCACTAAAATCAATCAAGTATTTATTTATTAATTAATTGAATATCGTAATTTGTTCGGCAATGAAACTTAATGAATCACAGTTATTTGCATTATAAATTTATACATTTGTTTCTTGTAAATTGATTAGATTAAGTGCATGTTTCATTACGACAATTTCCCGATTGAATCGCTGTTTTTGTGGACCCAGTCTCCTCTGTTTCAGTACGATCATTTCACGATTGAATCGCAGTTTTTGTGGACCCAATGCCCTGTGTTTTTTCATGAACCAAATTCGCATCAGGTTTAGTTAAATAGTCTTGATATATTCGTTCGCCACATTGAAGCGTTTTCGCGTGTGGAAGAAAGCCGAAACCCCATTTTGTAAGTATTTAGCCCACCATTACTACATTCAAGGGCGATCACTATAACAACGTTACAGTATTAACGCGTGAGAGTGCTTTCCCATGTACAAAAAAAGAAACAACATTATTTTAAAATCGTTTAATATACGTAATTTCTTCAGTCTTTTTTTTTTGTTAAATACGTGAATAAAAATGCGTGAATTTAACAAAGAAGTTTAACTCTACATATTAACATGGCCTTGCTTAAATACATGTAGAATTATATAAGATCCTTTAAAGCGTAAACGGGCAGAAATGTTCCCAAACAGAATGGTTTATAAGTTGATTTAATATATTTCCTTAAGGGTGGCGGATATCTTTATGATCCACTTTATATATAACTATTGCGATAATATAAGTTTTTAAAGTCGCCAACGATCGAAAGCGCCAGAACCGTGGGTGAACGCCCGAGGGCGTAGCAATAATACTTTAATGCATATTTTGAACCCCCTTACACGTGATCAACCGAATTTAGTAGAATATCGTTTAATATCTAAAATCTCACGATTTTATTTTTGCAACTGTGTATCTCGCAAACCACACCTTTTTTGTTCGCATACCTTGTATCTTTTTTGTTCGATTTCTTCTTTTAAAGGGACTTGTTCACAGATTTGGGCATGTTTTGAAGTTTGTCATTAAATGATTAATGTAAACATCGGAACTAAATAGCTCCAGTATAAAACAAAAATAAAATTCAAGAAAGAAAAAAATGGAATCCACACCGGGGCTCCAACCACTGACCCTTTTAGTTAAAGTCGAACGCTTAAAACACTCAGCCATCCGTGCTGGTATAGTAAGAAGTGTATTTTATACTCTATATAAGCAATGCTCGAAATGTCAAAAAATATAACGATAACAACAGATCATTCCACATTTTTCAATCGTTTCGCGTCTGTAACGCTTTATTATTTTCAGATTTTTAATTCGTCAAAAGATGCATAGAATGGATATGTTAGAGCATTGTCAATGTTTAGTATTACTGTTTCCCCGCAAATATCATAACTACAACGGAAATGTGCATCTTAAACACATTTGTTTCAATTTTGTAAACTTACCAAAACGTCAACAGGCCCCTTTAATACTGTTAAAATATAGTTTTAATTGCTGATCATCATCTGTCTTTTTTTCCATGTTTTATTTTACAGTTTTATATGTGCCTTTGTTTTTTTTCCATGAGGTATATTGCTCCACGCCTCTCTGACTCGCACATCTATATCTTATTAAGTTTATATAAGCTGTCGATGGCTCGATTTGAATCTTTGTTATTCCCCTTTTCCCGCAAATTTGATTAACCTTACTTTTAGTTGATCGTCTTTCGGTAGCTTGCATACACACATGCAACGGTAAACATGAGTATGTACGACTTAATAGTATCCCCTTTATTGAAAGTTGTTACATAAGTGCGCCGCATTTATGCATTATTGTTAAGTCATACAACATTTGTATTTGTCACTGTATGTACAATATGCTCATATCTAGTTTTGACTCTATTTTTATCTTTAATAAAGCACTCGGAATACCAAATGTCACGTGCACTGATCCGGGTTTCTGATTCTCGATTTTTAGCAGAAAAAAAAGTAGATTCTTTGTCACTTGCACGTTTTGATGGTATATTTAGAAAGGACCGAGGAAATCATTCAGCGGGTATTCTTATTTATGGTCCATACTTCCTTCGACCTACAAGAGTTCTCCCAGAATCAATATGGGTTCTTGTATATGACCTTTCCTTTCGTTACTTAATAAAAAACGTATATCGTACCCCAAATATACCGGTTAAATTCTGGGAAAAAAAAAATCTCTACCTAGAAAAACCCCAAATACATGCGACAGAATAGTTCTCGTCGAAGACATAAACGATGACAACCCCGAAGATAATTTGCAATACACTTCAAAGCGTTTTATTTGAGTGCAAATCAGCGAATCCCCGGCAGTATCGGAAAATGGGTAAAATAATAGATAAAGAGGGTTCATCTAATTGTAATGTGTTTACAGAGGAGGCATTACGTAATTGTGTACTATCAATTATTATAATTTCGGGGGTCGTCTAATGGGTATATATTTAATTTACATTTCATTTAATAATTTTTATTAACAATGAAATAAAACTTAGAAAGTAAAACCGTAAAACCTAAAAAAGCAAAATTAACATATTGTTTCTATGCAAACTAATATGCAAACTAATTAATTAGTGTTCAGAAGCGTATGACATAATTTATGGAGTAAATTGGTAAACCCTTAAAATAACGTTTTCATCTTATGAAGGTTCTTGATGCATTAAAGGCTTATAAATACCACCACACTTGTAAGTAAACAAGGTAACTGTTTAACAAAATATACTTGAAGGACAATGTTCGAATTTAAAAGGCCTTCTACGACATCGAAATTAAAATCAAATACTTCTTTCTTACAGTGGATAAAACAGTATTCAACCTTAAAAATACAATTGTATGTAACATGTAATTGTCTGCTTTATTTGTTTATACTAAATTGTATCATCTTCACCTTTTATGAGATTTAAAAGCAGTATGAATCCCACGTATTTGTACTAACAACTCGCTTATTTAATTGTACAGAATGTATACTTGTATAACACACACATTATAAACCCATTATAAACAACATATGCAAGTGTAAATTAATACGTACGAAGCACATCTGATCATCCAAGCATGTATCATAGATTGAAAAATAAAGTGCAAATAAGTAAGAAACGTTATAGCACTGCACTGATATATTATACAGAATCAAAATGGGTTCTTGTCTGTGACCTTTTTGTTTTGTTACTTAATATAAAACGTATATCGTCATTCGAATACACCAGTTAAATTTTGGGAAGGACTAAATACCTACCTAGAAACGAGGGATGTGTTTGTCAGAAACACAATGCCCCCTAATGCGCCGCTTTGATTTTTATTTTGACCTTTGACCTTGAAGGATGACCTTGACCTTGACCTTTCACCACTCAAAATGTGCAGCTCTATGAGATTCACATGCATGCCAAATATCAAGTTGCTATGATCAATATTGCAAAAATAATTACCAAGGTTAAAGTTTTGGAAAGAATGACGGACAGACAGAATGACAGACAGGCCAAAAACAATGTACCCCATCTTCTTCAAAGTAGGGGGCATAAAAACCAATTTACCGGTAATCGAATAGTTCTCGTGAAAGACATACACGACATCCATGCCGAATATAATGTTTAATACACTTTAAAGCGTTTTATTTGAGTGAAAATCACCGAATCCCCGGCAGTATCGTATAACGGTTACAATGATAGTTAAAGAGAGTTCATCTAATTTTAACACTATACAGCTTTTACTTAATCCTCTTGAGTCGTATTATGTTACGGTTTCAGAGAAAGTAGCCACGTTACAATATCAACCATAAAAGATACTAATCAGGACTAACATTTTAAATTACAAACGAACTCTACGTTACATAATATCGCCCCATTAATGCAAAAAGATATCATGTGACATTAAAATTAAATGTCACACGGAACCTTTTTGCACTGGGGCGATATTTATATTACTGCGCAGGCCCCGGTCGATGTTCTTTCTTCTCTAGTGGTCAATAAAGCCAATGGTCCTGACGGCAATAGTCACAAAATGGTATATCATTAGCAAAACCACGTTTGATACTTTGTAACAGATATATAGTGAAAATATCTTCCCTGGTTATTTGAAAGAGGCTACTGTTATGCCACTTTTTAAAGACAGAGAAAGATTTATACCATACAACTATAGGCCTTGATCTTTAAATAAGTTGCGTCGGTAAAGTACTTGAGCGAGTTGTTTTAAAATATATGAATAAATACTTACCTACATCAACTGTACAAACGAATTGATTTTATAAAAATCAATAAAGTTGTCTACCTGGGCGCTCCACAGTATATCATCTTATTTATGTTCAACCAAATATGTAAATCATTTTATGAACGAAAATAAACATGTTCTGTATGATGTAATATCTGCAAGGTCTTCGATCGAGTTCGGCACAAAGGTCTAATATTTAATCTCAAACAAATTGGAATGTGCGGCTGTCTCGTCAATTGGGTCGCAAGCTATTAAGCACACAGAAATCAAAACAAAATATTTGATCTACAGACTCGCAGTCAAAAATAAAAGATGCCGGAGTACCTCAATCCTCTGGTATCGGTCCTCTTTTATTTTTAATTTACTTCAATGACATTTAAGACTCTTTATTGAGTACTACAATACTGTTTGCTAATGAAAGTTTATAAGCCATCTCGACTACCGACAATAATGTTATAGAAACAACACTCAATCATGACCTGTTCCAAATAAAAAAATGGGCTAAACAATGGCATGTTAATTTAACCCATCTAAAACAGATATGGTATTTAACTCTTTATCAAAGTACTCTAAACGTTCGAAATAATTATTTGATAATATTTTACTTTTGTTCACTCGCACAAGCTCCTCGGTCTCACTTAAAATGTAAACGGCACTTTGCATAAATATATTTAATATATAACATCATCCGCATCTAAAATGTTCCGTTCCATGAGAATGTTAAAACATAAATTGAAACGCGAAACGCTCAAATTTAAATTTCATATCTAAGACCCCGACTCAAATATGCTAATTTTGTTTTGGACAGTGGCACAAACTATAAACAGGAACTGTTACATAAGATACAATTAGACGCAGCTCAAATAGTGACAGGTTTAACGTGTCTTACTAGCACAACTAATCTTCTTGAGGAAATATGGTGGGTTTCATTTAATGCTAACTAGAACAAGAGCACCGCAGAGCGGATGCCAACGCTCGGCTGCGGGTGCAGTTTTGAAAAAAAAACAACATTTTTTTACCTTTGACCTTGAAGGATGACATTGACCTTGACCTTTAACCACTCAAAATGTGCAGCTCCATGAGATATACATGCATGCCAAATATCAAGTTGCTATCTTCAATATTGCATAAGTTATGGCCAACGTTAATGTTTTAGGACGACGCGGACGGCGGACGGCGGACGGCTGACGACGAGCTTGCTTTGACAATACCTCGGTTTTTCTCCGAAAACAGCCGAGCTAAAAATACAAAAAAGTAGCGTGCGTATATAAATAGACTGAACATTTCAACGAACTGCTCTTTCCGCCGTTTTCTACGTCTAGGTAGTCTTTACGAAACAGTGCGAACATATAACGGTTACGCGACGACTTACAATTTACTCCAACTCAGTAATTTCATCTTGTATAAACATAAAGAACGACATCGATATAAAATAAGATCGATCGGCAGCTTATATTGTTTATAAATATTCTTAAACAAATGTTTTTTCCCGAACACGTACACACTTGTTTGATTGATGACCGATACTAACAAATACAACACGTCTGAATTAGAAATGAGTGTACAGCCTAAATGCCTATCTTTTCAGCAATCGTTTACGTTAAAAACCGAAGTGTAATTGTTTTATTTCTATTGAAGATGCTAACCACTATGTCTTAATGTCAACTCTATCAAACCCAAAATTATTGACTACAATTATTAACAATCTATCAAGTGTTTCGGGGGTGTCTAATGTTGACATAGATGCCCAAGCCGGATTTCGGCAAAGAATCGGAGCAGTTGATAAAGTATATTTGTCGTGCAAGGTAATATTACGCATATTTTAAATCAAAATAAGAAAATGTATACAAAATAAGAAAATGTATACGGCATATACAGGTTTTTACAAAGGCATATTCGTTTTTGTGAGATATTATATGGTACAAACAAATAAAACAAGGCATTAGAGGTAAACTTTTAAATATAGTAAGATCAATGTATAATGTGGTTAAATCCAAAATAAACTATAATAACGAAATCAGTAATAAATCGTTTAATTGTTTTTTAGGGGTAAGGCAAGGGGAAACATAATCGCCTTTTTATCTTTAATGTATCTAAAGAGCATCGAGGAACACTTTATTCTAATCAAATTTGAAGGCATTGAATTCGGCATGTTTGTACGATGACGAAATTATTTCCTTTTGCGGACTCGAAAGTTGGTTTACAAAATGGATTAGATTTGTAAGATGAGTATTGTGCGAAATGGAAACTCTGTGTAAATATCAATTAAACAAAGATAATGATTTTTGTAAAAGGGGTACAAAATAGAAGAAATTTTAAGTTTAGATATCAAGGAATTGAGCTAGAATTGTAAATAAATGTACATATCTTGAAATAGTTTTCACAAGGGAAGATCCTTTTCAGCATCATATCTGTGTGTGTCTGTTTCTGGGTCTGTGTGTGTGTGTGTCTGTGTATGCGTGTGTGTGTATGCGTGTGTGTGTGTGTGTGTGTGTGTGTGTGTGTGTGTGTGT
>VMBQ01006559.1:37136-47711 GCA_007657795.1 Dreissena rostriformis | reverse complement strand
GGTTTGGTCTCTGAAATCTATTTGTATCTTAAATTTCTACTGAAATTAAATTTTGATATGTAAATACCTATTTACAGTATTATCTAAATGTTCCACTACTTCAATTTTCTACGGTTCTTGACCTTTGTGCACTGTCAATTTAACAAAAAATGTTGTTTAATAATGCTGTGCCCAAGTGTTGCTACATGTAACAATAGTATCACTGATATTCGTGTTGCTTCAAACTTCTTATTTCAGCTTATCCTGCTATTGTCACACAAATTGTCGGGATTCAATGTTACCTGCCGATTCATGGCAACAGAAAATATTTCAGAAATCCGTCTTGGAGAGGTCAATGACCACTCTGTAAAATGCCTCTCTCCGAATTTTAATCAGAAACCGGTTGCATTAGAAGGTATGACATAGTCCAAAGGTCCAACCGTTTATGCTGTTTTAATAGAATTGTAATATAAACAAATTATTATTAGTGAAAAGGCGTCAAAAGATTTAAGTTAATAGGAGAGCACCACTGGACAAATGACTGTTTTTGTTCTAAATGTTTGTATGCTTTAATTACTTAAATAATATCGGCAAATATGCGTTTAACCTGATTTACGTCATAAAGAAGTATTATCTTCTCAACTAGCCTATGCATATATACTAAACATAGTAACCAGTGTAATGTTATTTAGGTGAAAGTAACATCTCTATACAACTTCTCACACCTGTGTCCAGTCTACCAGTCATGGAAGGCAACTTGACATTCTACAATTGCTTTAATTTCAAAAGGTAAACAATATATGTAAGTCATTTGTACGTTTTGTCAGACCAGAAGTAATTAAGCCTTAATATAAAATGAATAATATGTGTGATAATTGGTGGCAGCTCTTTTTAATATATGATATGAAAAACAATTATAAAACAATAGTGTAATTATTATTATAATCAAGCGTTCTATTTCAGAACATAATTTGACTTCTTCATATTGATGTTATGCATCGAAAGGAATAAAGTTGCATTATTTTATAATTGCTTGAAGCAAAGCCATTAGTAGATTGCAGTAAAATAAACTAAAATTGTTATTTTAATTCTTGAAGTTGCCAGAAGTGCACCATGGATCGGTGGGGCTGCCAGTGGTGCTCTTTAGAGGTCAGGTGTGTAGGGAGAGCCGAACAGTGTCCACTGTTGATGGTAAGTAGCTAGGTTTTCAACAGAGTAGTTTTCGATTTGTCTTCAAATAACTTTTTTTTATCAAAATGAATCTTGAACTAAATGTATATGGAATACATCGAACACCAAATCAATAAGGAATCTTAATAAATATTGCTACTACCCATGGGCATTGCTTTATATAAAATTATTCCCCATAAATGTTTTTTCGTCATAATAGTTATCTGATTCGTAAACTGGCCCCTTGCTTGGCAGTACTTGAAAACAGATGATATAGAACCAATGTTAAATAAACTGGTACAGTGATATCAAAGTTATTTGCTACTTTATTCAAATGGCTGTAAAGTTGTTTAGGTTAAATAGGAATTACATTTTACATCTTGCAGCCTTTGTTGTTAAATTATGCTACTAAATCCTTATTCTTGTTGTAACAATACACAGGGCTCAAACTCTAACAGTCAGGGAATCGTACACAAGAACGCCTGCCCAGTAGTTACCAACTACACTGTTGTGAATGACACTGTGACAGGAAGCAGCACGACAACCATGTTCCTCTCTGTGCAACAAGTGTATCGAGTGCAAGTGACTGGAGGCAATTTTATAGCGGTATATAAACATACTCATATGTTGTATGTGTTTGTTTTCAGTGCTTAAAGCGAGTATATACGATTTAAGTGTCAACATTTTATTCTCTCACTCTTAATCTAACATTCATGTATCACCGAGGAATGTTAAATACAATTAATGTTCACTCTTTATATGGCAACATCAGTCAAATGTTATTTCTTTTAATGACATTTTACACCGATGCAAATATGTATACTCGCAGTGGTTGTAGAACCCAATTGTCTATGTGTCGTATGAACCAATCTACACGAATTGTTTATTTTCAAGTACTGCTTCCTCTGAACTTTTGTTCTAGTTTTAGAGTTATCAACGTGTTATCTGTGTTGAAAATATATCGTATATACTGGCTTTAAGAGCAATTCTTTGTAAGTTCAATGATTTTTTGCGTAAGCATAGCTGTTTGCTTTAGAATATTTTTTAATTTGCAGTGAGAGCAGCATGTTTTGTTAAGCGCCTTAATTCAGGATAATTTACTGTGAATTTATTACATGTGACATTACTTTATTAATGATAATTATTAAAAGGTTTACTTTTTTCCAACAAACTTTTAGCCAAATTGCTACGATTATGTATATTCAATTTCTTTTTCTATACTTATGTTTGTTTCAACAATCGCATTAAAAGCAGTAAAATTCATATGAAACCCAAGGACAGACAGATCGGTATTGTACCAATGCTATATGGTACGAGCTTAAATAGTCGCATAATAAAAATTAAGTGCGGCAAAGCTCGTGAACTGAACTTTTTAACTGTCACTACTGTCGCCCAGCCTTCACCCGGGACCAACTACAGCTGCAGCTTGTTAACCCAAGATCCAAACAATCCGTTCGTGTTTCCAGCACAGTACTTAAATATGTCACATATCGAGTGCACTATCAACCAGGTAATTGATGTTAGAAATGAAGTAATGCTAAGTAACTGTAACATATGGGTATGTTAAGGCATTTAAGCCACATTTAGTTGTGTAGTGCTGATTACTGGTCATACTAAAAATTCTGAGGTAGCAAATAGTTAAAGCTCTACTCAGTAAGTGTTAAATTGAAAATTGGCAAACATTGGCAAAACCCGAACTGTCCTGAACGATGTTCATAGTTACATAACCTGTTTACATTTTCTTGTTTCTAGAGTTGCAGACTGAAATGATCTAAACAAATATGTCGCATGTCTGTACAATACAATATTTCATCCGTTCTTCATTAAATGAATCATTACAGATGTCATTTGTGCCCCCACATCGTATCAGTGTTGCAATGAACTCAGTGATACTTGACGGCGTATTCATGGAAGGTATACTATACAGACCATAAACTGTTCCCAACAAACATATGCACATGACCATTAGTTTATCATGTATTGTAACTTATGCAAAACATTGAAATTGTTTAAATGAGCAGATCTGACAAGAAATCAAAACAAAACATAAACTATTAATGTCTGAAATATTTACGGCATTTTTCACCGGTGCTAATTTGTGCAATTTTCACTATAAATTAGCCCATGTGACTATTTTCTTTGATGACGTAATAATAATAGAAGCAGAGCAGAGGAAACATTTTATTCAACCTTATTTTATTTCGGGAAATAAACTTTAAATTGTAAAGTATAATAAATCAGAGGATTCCTACTTCAGTTGTGTTTTACCGATGTGAAGATCTGAACAACAACTGCAAGCAGTGTGAAAGTCTCCAAAAGTATCAGCCGTACTTCCGGTGTCGCTGGTGTACTGATGAGTGTCGACATCAGCTGGAGGCCAGTCAATGTGGGCAAACTATGTGCCCACAACCGACCATTCAGAGGGTACGGTTTTGGTAAAACACAGAACATAAGTGTGCAGGATTTACAATGAAATTATATTTGTATCCTGAAATAGTGAAGAGTATAAACGTATTGCAATAAATTTATCTTTTTGTGGACGTTCATAATTTACTTAATATACTTAACATATTGATATTTCCTGACAAAAATGTTTATAATAACCAATAAAAAATTTAACTTAAACAAAAAATGTGCTTTATCTCCAGCATTTTGCTCGATATGGTATATATGGTTGTCTTTCATTCAATATAATATGCAAAATAATCTTCTATTTTATTTTTATTTATTATATTTAATACATTGTTAAGTTTTTTATTACAACAATTTAAAAATAGAATACAAATATGTCAGATTACTATTAAATAACTTGATATCTCTTTTCACTGCTTGCTAACTAGTCACCTTATCCCGTCTAATGGTTGTCAATGGCTGCACATGTATATCAATCAGGTTTACCCCATTTCTGCCCATGTGAACGTCTCGCTGTGTTTGGACATAGAAGGTGTCAATCTGCCTACGTCCTACGAAGAAGCCAACAACAGTGTCACCGTAGGTGGCATGAGCTGTTATTTCCACAGGAACGCTTCCTACTGCAACTCATCATATGTTGGAAACCGGTATGTGACACTCATTCTCATACCCTACCATTGGACTGACTAATCATTTTCATCGCTATGCAGACTGCTTGGCAGTCGGAATGTTTGGCGGTTGTTTGACATTGTAAAAGCATAATTTTGATTGCATGATGGATTATTGCGGTAAGATTGAGCATTTCATTATCCAGCAAGAAAGTTCAACTAAAAAAGGAAAAGCAATGTGACATGACCAAATCAGTTCCTTTAGTCCCAGGTAATAATTTAATGTAAAATATAAATGCTTTGTCCAGAACATAATTTGTGCAAGCATTTATAAAGTTTCAAATAAAATTGCAGAAGTGACAAGAACTTGTAATAGCAAACACCAGGTCCTTAAATCAAATTTAAAAAGGACAATAATATATGTCAAAGGTCGTAATGAACTCTTACAAATGTGAGGAGAACCAATTTTTCAAGAATTGATAGATTGCATATAATATAGCAGAAGTGACAAGCATTGTGTAACGGTATGTCACGCACAAGAACCAGGTTCATAGGTCAAAAGTAAGGTTCAAATTCAGGATAATTTGTCAAAAACAGGAAATTAAACCGTACATTTTGACAGGAGTAACAGCCTTCTAATGATATGCTGAGGTAAAAGGTCAACACATTGAATGGGTAATAAATGTGTCCAGCATTAATGGTTTTGACAATTACAAGTATATTAGGACAGAGTGCCACAAGAAAAACCAGGTCTCTAAGTTGAACGTCAAGATCACAATTCAAGACCATTTGGCTCAAATGTAAAACTATCAATGCTGTGAGATTTGTCCAATCTGATCCGAAGGAAAGGGCTTTATTAACGGGTGAAATGTCTTCTTACCCTTATAATTCATGAATTTTGTGTATAACACAGAGCCATGTGTTCCTCTTGTTTGCATTTAAGTTAAGAAAACGAATGTAAAGTGATGCAGTTTTATATGGCTTTATATTGATTGACGTGAGATTTAGTTTGTATAATGCACCCGATGTCAGAAATGTGATTTAGTAAGAAACATGTATATCTTGAATTTAATTGTTCAGCTCTTCATTTCCCTATCCTGAATGTTGTACAATTGATGATTGATTCTTGTCAGATTCCATTTCAAAAACAAACGTTTGCATAATATTGTTAACGATATTATTTTCTTCATTGATATATACATTTCAGTTTGTCTTGCAAACTTGTCTTCAATGCTGGACAACAAATAACTGCAAATATTTCTCTGAAGATGCCTAACTATAATAAGGTGACATTCAACCAGCCGTTTACATTCAGGGTAAGTTTGCAGTGTTATGCGAACAAACAGCTCGGGAAATATAATAACTTACCAAAGACGTTCATCATAGTACTACAAGATTTATTAGATCTTAGGTTAAATGAAATGTGTTTAATTCTAAAAAGTTTAAAATATTTCTCTGTAGCTGCCTGCGCTTAGTAAAATTACATTCAGTAAAACAGTCACACGCCCGGAAAGTATTTCTCTGTAGCTGTATAGTCATGGTAGTTGGCCATCCACATTATTCGCTAGTTTTGCATAAAAGATGTAGTCGCAAGACTTTTGTTAAGTGTCATTCAATGAGACATTTACATTCGAGGTAAGTGTTTTCGCATTTGAAGGAAACAAATGGTATATGGTGATTTATCCAACATGTTCATCACTGTTTTACCAGTGTTCTTTGATCTTATGATAATTGAGATGTGTTTGATTATCACATATCTGATATATTTGATTGTTTTCATTATTTTTCTAATACAGTGTCTGAATTGGTATAGCACCGTTATTGATTTGTATCCATTAAGCTTCCTGAGATCTACGATGTCCAGCCGAAGTTTGGACCCATATCAGGAAGGACGAATATCACGATAGAAGGGAAACATTTCCTCACGGGACGACATCAAAGCATCCGTCTTGGGGGAAATGAGTGTACTCACATCAACAAACTCAAGTGTGTATACTTTTATTAATAACAACCAGTAGACCCAAATTGTGTATAAAGCTAATTTGCAATAAAAAAGTTTCAAATATTTAAAGAAGCAGAAGGAACGAAATTGTTTGGCTCACATGTGCACAACATTCTCAGGGTGAGCTTTTGACAAAATCATTTGTCGGTTATGCATCGTGCGTCGTCCATACATTTTTTATTCTCCTAAACTGCTTAGGAAATTTTAGCAAAATTTAGTTGGAATCATCCTTGGGTGACTTTCTTTCAAAGTTGTTCAAATCAATTTGGTGCACTGCATATTTAGGTCAAAAGAGCTAACATTATATTTTTAAATTGGAATTTAACAAGGCTTCTTTAAAGCCGCTACGGTCAGGAGTTAAATATTTGATGTGTATCATTGTATGGTGGCATCTAAAAAGTTTTTTTTTAATCATTTCCCTTTCAAATCATTGACTCCGCCCAGAAATGTACTTGTTTTCCTTATATGTATAAGGTGAAGAAAAATGTCATCGCCTCAAGGCTGAGACGTTTGGTATTTGGAATGTAATATCGTATAATGGTTATCCGCCAGTTTTGTTCAGATCATGCCCTTGTGGTCAAAATTACCACGCCCAGGGGTCGAAAGATTCATAGACATTCCTATAGTAAATACATTTAAATATTAAAAAATCTCTGAAACCCTTCAGATCAGTGGTTTAATATTTTATGTGTAACATCATATAGCAGTCCTCTACTAAGTTTGTTCAAATCATTACCCTGGGGTCAATACTGGCCATGCCCCAGGGTAACATGATTTACATAAACTGATAAAGTAAATATTAAATTTTATAAATCTTTTTTACCGAAGCCGCAGTTGTCGGGGTATTAATATTTTATGTTTAATATTGTATGATAGTCCTCAGTTTATGCTAGTACAAAGTTTGTTCAAATCATGAACCGGGTGTTAAACTGCGCTAACTCTAGGGGTTACTTTATTTCCTTATGTGTAATGAGTTAAAAAAAATCTTCTCTGAAACGGCAAAGCCAAGATGTTTTGTATTCGGCATGTAATAGTGTGTGGCGGCCCACTACAAAGTTTGTTCAAATCATGTCTCTGAGGTCAAACTGGCCACGCCCCAGGGGTCACATGAATTATACAGAATCATATAGCAAAACAAATCGAACAAATCTTCGTTTTTAAACTACAATTCCCACAGCTTTGATATTTGGTAAGCGACATCAGGTTGTACTATACACAAACAAATCATGCTCCTGGTGTCAAAACAACTCCTTTGGTTATTGATTTATATGTACTGTTATAGTCAAATCACTTTTTAAATCGTCCCTGACACAACAAGATATGTAATATTTGGCATGCTTCATCTTATAGTTGTCCTCTACTTAGTTTGTTCAAATATGGCCCATGGGGTAAAAGTTATGCCTGCCTGTTGGTCTTATGGTGACATACTTTATATTGAAAAATATAGCACAATAACTTAAAAAAAAAACTTTTATGAAATCACAAAGCAAACTGCTTTGATATGTGGTATGCTGCATCTGATTGCGATCATTTGCAAAGATTTTTAAAATAATTTCCCTGAGTTTAAAACTGACCACGCTCCATATTACAAAGGTGAGCCTATATGGACATATAGGGCCATCTTTTTAACTTGTACCGAGGGTATTGCTCATTGATAAACGTTTAAAATAAAAAAAAGCAGTCGTTGTATTGCTTTTAATTGTTATTAGTTTTATATGACCAACTGTCACCATGTTTGTGGCACATCATATTCGTATGTTATTGACAAGTGAATCGCGTTTCAGCGACACACATTTCTCCTGCCACACAGCGGCTGTATCCGCAGAGGCGAACGTCACATTGGAGTTCATAGTGGATGATCAGTCAGTGAAGAATTTGTCTGTAAAATTCTCCTACGTCAGTGATCCAGTGATTTCTAAAATACATCCAATGAAAAGCTTCATAAGGTAAACTAAAATACATCTTATTATAAATACATACATTAATGCATGTACATGAATTCAATTAAACAATTAAACTGACAGGGATTCTTCAACATACTTTTATTATATTTAAATGCTGCAAAAATGTATGTACTACAAATAAATGTAAATTAATAACATAAAAGAAATAATTAATTGATATTCTGAAATCAGAAACAAAGTGTCGTCATAAAATTCAACGATTATAGATCTGTTGTATGTCATATCGTTTTCATCATACATTGTTAATGTGTTCCAGCGGAGGTCGACAGCTGACAGTGATTGGCACAAACCTCCTGGCGGTCATGCAACCAATGATCGTTGGTTACTGGAACAACGGAACAAACGAATATACTGTGGGTAGAGCTGTAAGTGTCTTTGGCAAATATGTAATGCAAGCGGTGTATATTACCATACGCACAAGATTGTTGTCTGCTAAGTGATACAATCTCTAAAAACTATTTAGAATGGAAGTTACAGTATGAGATTTTAGTATTGCTGAAGTGATGGTTGAACAATCACAGGTAGTAATTTTGAATGCGGTTACATATACTAATCAAATCTGAGTAGGTGTCCTTAAGTGTCTTGTATAAAACAAATCAAAGAAAACAAATGTCCAAAAATGGCAATTTTATTCAAATCGTACTATTGAAATGCATAGAATAATTTGTAAATAACAAGGAAGTAACTTCCCTTTAAATAAACATTCGAATCACAGGGGAACAAATTTTCTTAACTTTACGTGTTCTGCATTTTTGTCCCTAACATTGTAAGAGACCAACCTTCTGATTAGTGAAACATTTCATTCAAAGGGGAGAAACTATTATTTACTTTGAGTGTTCTGCCTTTTGTTTCCTAGCCTTGCTTGAGAGCAAAACAAAATTTCCGCAGCAGAAAATTGAACGGCAAACTGGTGTGCCCAAGCCCGCCACTGGACCAGCGTGTGTACCAGTCTAGAAGTAGGACAACACGCAGCATGAAACCAGAATACTTCATCAGGTGGGTCGGGAATAATATTTGTGTCTGTGTGTCTAAAATTATAATTTATATAAACTTTGATCAATGAGAATTGTTAAGGTTATACTAAACCTTGTTATGACTTGTAGGTCTATTGGAATTTAGTTTGTAAGTTTGTAAATGACATGATTCAACTGAATGTTTTCTTCTGACCTTCATAAAGTCATCAGTTTTTTGTATGTCAGTGTTGCATTTTGTATCGTTTTGCTGCTTGGAGTAACTTATAGTCATCATGTTTAAGTAAATCATGATCTGTTCTATTTTAGCCTGGGGTTTATAATGGATGGGTCAGTAGTTCACCTTCCCCCTGCCATCGGCGATATCCTCTACTACCCGGACCCCACTCTCAATCACTTTGGGGTCATTCACTATCCGACAGCAAACGATACTCTGGAAATTGAAGTGGGTAGTGAAGTTATGAGTTTCATTGTGCTATATGTAGAGCTATTGTTTAGCCGTTTGCCAAGTGATACGAAGAGTCAATTGTGAAAATATATATGTTTATTTTAAAAGAGAGCATTTGATACTTTTCTCTACACTCTACGCAAATATATTCCTCATTAAAAACTCATAACTGGCATGGCTACCAAAAGTCATTCCTTAGGTATGACATTAGATGATATTGGTAGCAAAACCCAACAGCTGCAAAGCACAGTGTAGCAAATATAATTCATTATTTAAAGGGAGACAACTTGATGTATGCTGCTAAAAAGGAGGATGTTGAGGTCATTATAGGTTGCCTCCCTTGCAATGTGACAGACATGGGCCACACTTATATCCGATGTAACCTGCCCAGTCTGAGGCCACTTTGTAGGAACCCTGAAAACTTAACAATCCAGGTTTTGGTAAGGATTTTCGGTGGAGCATAGAATAGTTTAATAATTGACAATGAATCTTGAATTTTAAAATAAAGAACTAAAACTTTGTGCTTTCAAAATTCTTGTTTCTAGTCCATACACACAATTAAGACAGAAAGATGCCTTTATTGTTTAAAACTCACCTCAAGACTGTATTGGAGCCAAAGATTACAAGCCCTGAATTTTGAGAATGGGGTGTTTTATGAAATTTGACTCATGTTCTCAACATTATATATTTTTTAGCTCACCTGATTGCTCAGGTGAGCTTTTGGGATCGGTCTTTGTCCGTCGTCCGTCTGTCCGTCCGTCCACATTTGGTTTGTAAACACTCTAGAGGCCACATTTCTTGTCCGATCTTCATGAAACTTGGTAAGAAGGTTTGTCCCAATGATTCCTCGATCGAGTTCGAAAATGGGTCATGCTGGGTCAAAAACTAGGTCACTAGGTCAAAAAAAGTAAAACCTTGTAAACACTTTAGAAGTCACATTTCATGCCCAATCTTCATGTAACTTTGTCAAAATGTTTGTCTTAATGATATGTTGGTTGAGTTCAAAAGTGGAAAAGTGGAA
>VMBQ01006559.1:8817-33741 GCA_007657795.1 Dreissena rostriformis | reverse complement strand
ACCACCACCACCACCGTTCAGTGACAAAAAACGTATTCACACAATGGCTGCCACTACAACTCACAGCCAATATGGGGGGCATGCATGTTTTACAAACAGCCCTTGTCTTATCATTGATTCTAGCTACCGGGCCTATAATGTCCCACACTGACTGATTAGTTTGTACGACACACAGTCCCTCACAGTTCTCTGGACGGGCATTTTTTCCTTCTTTTATCAAGTCATTGTATCTTTCTTCGTCTGCCCTTCCTAAATAGGTCAGTAATGTTTTCAGCCAGAACAGAATCGATAGGGGCATCACATGTCTCTACCGCTTTAAATCGTTTTGCCATAGATGAAAAACAACTATTGTTATTGGCATCCTCGTCAGTTTTCCTTTTTCTAGACGCTTAACAGTCATTTTCTTCCCCACCTCCCTGTGGGTCGATATCACAACATGGCTGCGCCACGTGCTCTGCACTTTCGTCACATTCCTCGTCAATTTCGCCATCGTAATATTCCTCATCATACGAGGCAATTCTGTCTACCAAGTCCTTTATTTGTTTGTTCTGTTCATTAATGCGTTTATCCTGCTCGTTCATACGCGAGGTTTGTTTTTCAATCGAGTTTTGCAAACTCGTAACCGCCATGATAATTCGGCTTTCGGCGACCGAAATATCTTTATCTTTACTCGATTGTGCCTATTTAACCGGCTGTTTTCCTTTCGATTTTTCTTTCTGTGAACTGCGTTCACCTTGTTCAACACTTATACTGCGATCTATGATTGATTTTGCTCGTTATTTGGTTTAGATGAAGAACTACGTTCCTCGATATTGCTTTGCTGCTTCGTCTCCGCCATTTTGCAAAACACTGCCGCGCATGCACAAATCACATCTCATTTAAACTGAACGGAAAACTAGACGAAAGAGAATTGTGAGTTGGTTAACTAACTGCCATTATATGACTGAACTATGATTGAAAACGGAGAAAAATCCAACTTAACAAACTTGTTACTAACCAAGGCTCNCACAGATCTCAGTCAAGTTTGATAATGAGCAAAATCGCATAATAAATGCCAGAATTATTGCCCTTAGATTGTCAAAATTTTCATTATATTTTACAAAATCCTTGTAAACACTCTAGAGGTCACAATTCTGTTTCAAATTTTATGAATCTTTGTCATAATATTTATTTTTGTAAGCAAAGTTTGATGTTTGTTACCTTGCCCAACTGGTGGGAAGGGCTGCTTGTTCAACTGGTGGTAAGAGCAACTCGGCCAACTGGTGGGAATGGCACCTTGTCCAACTGCTTGGAAGGCAACCTTACCCAACTGGTGGGAAGGGCACCTTGTCAAACTGGTGGGGGAAGGCAACCATGCCCAACTGATGGGAATGGCACCTTGTCCAACTGGTGGGAAGGCCACCTTACCCAACTGGTGGGAAGGGCACCTTGTCCAACTGGTTGTAAGAGCAACTCGGCCAACTGGTGGGAATTGCAAGGTGATATTTTAGGAGGAAGTTTGTTAGGGCAATATTTAGGCTAAGTTTAACATTTGGGTCATGTGGGGTCAAAATCTAGGTCACCAGTTCAAAGCTTGAAAAACCGTGTTATAACATGTTCCAAGTCAGGTTCAGGTGAACAATCTAGGGCCATCATGGCCCTCTTGTTTTAGATTATTGTTTAGCTTGACCATTCACCAGCTAGTTGAGCAGCACTACTAATTCGTAAATAACCTAGCCCACTCTTTTTTTCTTTTTTTTTAAGTCATACGTAAATTTTCAGGTGAAGATCGGATTCCTCGTGCAAGTTGTTGGGTACATACAGTATCCTATAGAACCGGTAATAATCCCCAAACACAGCAACACCAGCAACATGCCAGTGTACATAGGTGGCGCTGTTGGGGGCGCTGTGCTGTTCTGCTTAGTTTTGCTCCTCATCTACATCATTCACTATAAGGGACACGTGCGGCAATTGTTGACGAAGGAGAGGCAGAGTTATGAGTACAAAATGGACAAAATGGAAGGAAAATTTAGGAATCAGTGCCGAGAAGGTATAGACGTTATTGATGTGTTTGTTATTAAGAAAGATTCGACAGGTAAACAAAAAGTAATAACTATTTGCATTCAGCTTAATAGAGGATAAAATATAGAATACAAAGACAATTTGTGTTGTTTATTAAAATATTGAATATGTTGCTTTTAGCTTATCTGAACACACGTTAAGTCACATTTAAGTCCAATCTGTATTAAACTTGCTCATAACGTTTATTATTTTGTTCTAATATTATTTCGATAAAACGGCCACCGGCAAAACTTTGCGAAACTGAAACTTAAATATCCGTTTTCTTTAAGATTTGCCTCATTGAGATAAAATTGGTCTTTTCATGGGATTTCTTAATTTTCCTATGGGATTTTCGTTTACCCATGGGATATTTTGCCCACGTTCTACATGGGAAAAAAGCTCCAGATCGACGACGAGTATGTCACGAGAGTTGAGTATCCTGTTATTTCTTAAAATTTGACCCAGCATTCGTAAAGCTATTGCAATTCATTTCTGCCTTTAACACAACACACATAGTAGAATAAAGCTGAGGTCACCGCCTTGGAACGGTCAATGCGAAGCACTGGGGGTTTACACTGGTTTAAGAGCGCTCAACCTCACACTTGGCCCAGCTTTATTCTATAATGTGTGTATGTTGTTTCGTATTGTGCCGTACTGTTTTGGCAATTGTTCACCTGCCATAAATAAGGACCACAAAGGTACATGTAAAATAGGAATGCAATACTGCTAGAGCAACTGGAGTTTCACTTCTTTATATTGCACCATCGAGACTGTATAGACAAGCAATATCATGTGGTATACACTAAGCAGTTTTGCCACCAACTCACATACTTAAGCTTTTCTAAGCCTTACTCAATACTATTTGTATTCAATAGTTACCTTTTGTTCTGTATCGCGTGTCAGAGTTTGCGGCTCTGCAGACCGCTATGGACGACCTGACATCAGACCTGGAGGGAGGCAATGTGCTGTTCCGAGACTACAGCGAGTACGCATGTCGGACGCTGCTTACAGCTGACAGGTCACGATGCCTGCTTGCCCCACCCACCAACCTAGTGAGTGGAGTATATAGCTTCGACATGTAAACATTACATTGAACTGTGTAGATAAGAGTCAACATATAGCAATACACTGACAATAAATAATATATATTTGAATCTAATAAATAGGTTTTAAAGTTTTGACTATAAAGGCAACACAACACTGCTATTTATTAAAATCTTTCTGCAATATCTTCTCTGTTCTTCTCTGTTCTTCTCTGGTATTTTGAATCACTAGAGAGACAATGAGTCCGATGTACCAATGCACATTTTCGACTTATATGCATACGAGTGTGCATCAAAATAAAATTTCAGTTGGGCTTTATTTTTGCAGACGGAGAAGGTTGAAAGAGAAATGGAGCAGTTGAAGAACCTGTTTAGGAGCCGACAGTTCCTGCTGCTGTTTATACGGACATTGGAGAAACAGAACAGTTTCACAATACAAGACAGGTACTGCTTGATTATACATTGAGCCACGCCCTGGGAAAACAGGGTTTAATGCCTGTGCGTAAAGTGTCGACCTGTATTAGCTTGTATAGTGCGCACAGGCTAATCAGGGGCGACATATTAAAAATAGACTTCCTTTAAACGAAAAATACAATAGCAGAGGAATGTGTCGTCCCAGATAAGCATTACGCACATGCATTAAGCCCCGCTTCACAGAGCAATGCTCATTTTAAAGAGTGAGAGTGAGAAATAGCAATATTCTATTAAAACTTAATTGAACGTTATGAACGAGTGTTGATTTCAGTTTAAAGATGAGAACACAATCAAATCAATTATAGTTCTTGCTTCGTGACTGTGGGGCTCAACTCTAAAGCTGAGTACTAGTCTTTTACATTCAGCAATTGTTAACCAAAGGTCAAATAATATGTGCATACTTCTCCCTGGACAATATTGCAACAGGTATGTTAGTAAGTGTTACAGGGAGAACTGTTACCTTGCCCAACTGGTGGGAAGGGCTGCTTGTTCAATTGGTGGTAAGAACAACTCGGCCAACTGGTGGGAATGGCACCTTGTCCAACTGCTTGGAAGGCCACCTTACCCAACTGGTGGGAAGGGCACCATGTCCAACTGATTGTTAGAGCCACTCGGCCAACTGGTGGGAAGGGCACCTTGTCCAACTGGTGGGAAGGCCGCCTTACCCAACTGGTGGGAAGGGCACCTTGTCCAACTGTTGGGAAGACAACATTGTCCAACTGGTGAGTAGGGCATCCTTGCCCAACTGGTGGGAAGGCCTGCTTGTTCAACTGGTGGTAAGAGCAACTCGGCCAACTTTTGGGAATGGCACCTTGTCCGACTGGTTGGAAGGCCACCATGCCCAACTGATGGGAATGGCATCTTGTCCAACTGTTGGGAAGACAACATTGTCCAACTGGTGGGTAGGGCCTCCTTGCCCAACTGGTTGGAAGGACACCTTGTCCAACTGGTGGGAAGGGCCACCTTGTCCAACTGGTGGGAAGGGCCACCTTGTCCAACTGGTGGGAAGGCCACCTTGCCCAAATGATTGCAAAGGCCACCTTGCCCAACTGATGGGAAGCCACCTTGTCCAACTGGTGGAAAGGGCTACCTTGCCCAACTGGTGGGAAAGGCCACCTTGTCCAACTGATTGGAAAAGCCATCTTGCCCAATTGGTGGAAAGCCACTGTGCCCAAATGGTGGGAAGCCACCTTGCCAAATTGCTTGGAAAGGCCACCTTGTCCAACTGGTGGAAAGCCACGATGCCCAACTGGTTGGAAAGGCCACATTGCCCAACTGGTTGGAAATGCCACCTTACTTAACTTGTTGGAAGGGGCACCATGCCCAACGTGTTGGAAAGGAAACCGTGCCCAACTGATAGGAAGCTACCTTGCCCAACAGGTGTTAAGCCACCTTGCCCAAAAGGTTGGAAAGGCAAATTTGCCCAACTGGTGGGAAGCCACCTTCCCAACTAGTTGGATAGGCCACCTTGCCCACCTTGTGGGAAGCCACCTTGCCCAACTGGTTAGAAATGCCACCTTGTCTAACTGGTTTAGAAAGGCTACCTTGCCCAACTGGTGGGAAGCCACCTTGCCCAACTGGTGGAAAGGCCACCTTGCCCAACTGGTGGGAAGTCCACTTTGACAAACTGGTGGAAAGGCCACCTTGCCCAACTGGTGAGAAGGCCACCTAGCCCAACTTGTGGAAAGGCCACCTTGCCTTACTGGTGGGAAGGACACTTTGCCCAAGTGGTGGGAAGGCCACCTTGGTTAATTGGTAGGAAGGACATCTTGCCCATCTGGTGGGAAGGGTACCTTGCCCAATTGGTGGGAAGGCCACCTTGCCCAACTGGTGGGAAAGCCACCTTGCCAAATTAGTGAGAAGGGCCACCTTGCCCAGTTGGTGTTAAGCATTCTTGCCCAACTGATGGAAAAAAACGCCTTACCCGACTGGTGGAAAGGCCTCCTTGCCAAATTGGTGGGAAAGGCCACTTTACCCACCAACTGGTTGGAAAGGCAACTTGCCAAACTGGTGGGAAATGCCACCTTGCCAGACTGGTGGGAAATGCCACCTTGCCAAACTGGTTGGAAGGACACCTTGCCAAATTGGTTGGAAAGGCCACTTTGCCCACCAACTGGTTGGAAGGGCACCTTGCCCAACTGGTGGGAAATGCAACCTTGCCAAACTGGTGGAAAATGCCACCTTGCCAAACTGGTGGGAAAGGCCACCTTGCCAAACAGGGGGAAGGCCGCCCTCAATAAAAGATGTGTATATATAAAAGATATTAAACATAATGAGTATTTGAAATCTTTTCTTTTGAATAATAGAAATAACCAAAGATTTTTTTTTAATATTTAAATATAAAGGTTATTAATAATAAAGCATGTTTTAGGGAGGTAATAATAAAAAAGGGCTTTAATTCACTCTGTTAGAATGTACATAACGCTTTTAAAAGTAAAACGTCAACTTTTTAATTGCATTTGTTCGCTCCAAAATCCAACAGCACGTGGCAGATAATTGTGCTAAAATATAAGATAAACATTAGTGTACCTTAAACAAGATATTGTGCAGTTGGATCCACAGTTATCATATGTGAGGTTAAGCATTACATATTCGATTCTGGTGAATTTCATATTTCTTTTACTTATTTTTCTTTTGTGTTTTTTTACTGCAGATCTGATGTTGCCACGTTTCTAATGGTGATCAATCATGATAACATGGAATACATCACAGGGTAAGCTGGCAACATAGTGTGTCCTCGTTCTTTCAACCATTCTCTTTTATAAACAATCTACGTCATGCGAAAATGGGTCGTATACTAAATGCGCAGTGTGGTCATAAGCTAAAAATTCATTCAAGGGTAAGGTGTCGTGGTCTTATTAGCGGTCAGCATAGCTCCAGACCAGTCGACGTATGCGTATGCAAAAGACCCATATGCATGTTGCAGGTGAAATGTTGAAGTTATATCTTTCATAGATTAAGGTTACTTTTTTATTCTGGTCATGCTTAGTTTTCACATGAATCTTAACAAAAAATCTTACTAAATCAAAGAGAATTTAAAGATTATATTGTATCAAGGCTATCAGGTATACATCACTGCTGTTTTGTTTATTCTTATTTATACTGAGCCAATGCTCTGCAACATTGAGCCAATGCTCTGCAACATTCCCTATTATGTGCATCGTGCTGTATTCTACATGAGCTTATCAATTAATCGTCCTATTCTTGTTTTGAAAAATATTATTGAAGTTACAACAAATACCAACTTAATTTATAAAATGAAAAATGAAAAACAATGAGTGAAATGTTCCTATTTTCTATTTTGCAGCATCCTGACAAGCTTGTTAAATGACCTGATAGACAAGAATGTTACATCCAACACACCAAAACTGCTGCTAAGGAGGTTTGCACATAAAAGACTGATAAATTGTGTCATGTTTACAGTGCTTTAGAGTTAAACAGTTTCAAATATACATGTAGTTTTAAGGTTAAAGATGTTCGCCAATAGGAAATCAATGAACAAGCATCTAATTGGTTAACCCATTTATGCCAAGTGGACTCTCCCATCCTTCTAAATTGGATCAATTTATTTTCAAAATTAGGGATGTCTAGTATATTTATTTTTTATATTTTTGAATATTTCTTACAGAAATTCCTTAAAGCAAACAGCGCAGACCCTGATGAGGCGCCGCAGTGCCAATGCCTTTTTTTCTAGACGCTATGCATAAATGGGTTAATATTTTCAGCTGACCTAATTATTGAGATTGACAACTTACATTGTTATTTAAAAAATCATATCTTCTATGACACCAGGTCGGAGTCCATTGGTGAGAAGTTACTGACTTACTGGCTGTCCATTGGCCTGTACCATTACCTGAAGGAGCAGACTGGCTCTGAGTTATTCATCCTTTACAAGGCCATCAAGATACAGGTGGAGAAAGGACCAGTNTACGCAGATTTATTAACATGGTTTTGTTTAACAGAAAACCATATAACTTGAATATATTTGGCTTAATATTAAAAGTATCGAAATTATATGATATAATTAAATGGTATGCAGTGAAATTGACGGTGGGGGGGGATCAAAGTGTACAAGAGTTGCAATTGTATTTGGCCTTATATTCATTAAGACTTCAATGCAAAATTCCTGGATGTACTTAGAATTGAATTAAAGATACAACAATCTCATGCTAAACCAATGATATCACTTGACCAATATGTATTTTCAATCATAAAATATAATCATAGACATCTGCATTACAAAGATGTTTGAATGACACTTTTATGTTAGATACAGTCATTTCATTCTTATACATGTAGACGTCATTGATACGTGCTAGTATAGAGCAATTGCCATAAACATAATTCAAGTATCATCATTTGCAGAGACTTAATGTTTCCCACTTTGACTACCTGGAGAACAAACAGAAGCATATCGAAGTTACGGTTCTCGACTGCGACACGATAACGCAGGCAAAGAGCAAAATGCTGGAGATTCTCTACAAGAACGTCGGCTACTCCATGAGACCTCCTGTCCACACAACTGTACTGGGTAAGTGTAGATACTATACAACACTATCAGCTGCTTGGTGAGGCTTTTTCTTCATTCTACTGTACTAGGTAATGTTGAGAACCTCTACAAAAGCGTCGGTTACTAGAAAATGCATCTTGTTAACACTATTGTACTGGGTAAATCGATATCCTCTACAAGATCTATGAGACCCCCTGTACACACCACTGTATACTCTACAAGAACGCTAGCTACTTTATGAGACCTCCTGTACACACCATTTACTTGGTAAGTTGAGATATTCTACAAGACCGTATNGTGGGGGGCTCAAAGTGTACAAGAGTTGCAATTGTATTTGGCCTTATATTCATTAAGACTTCAGTGCTCAATTCCTGGATGTACTTAGAATTGAATTAAAGATACAACAATCTCATGCTAAACCAATGATATCACTTGACCAATATGTATTTTCAATCATAAAATATAATCATAGACATCTGCATTACAAAAGATGTTTGAATGACACTTTTATGTTAGATACAGTCATTTCATTCTTATACATGTAGACGTCATTGATACGTGCTAGTATAGAGCAATTGTCATAAACATAATTCAAGTATCATCATTTGCAGAGACTTAATGTTTCCCACTTTGACTACCTGGAGAACAAACAGAAGCATATCGAAGTTACGGTTCTCGACTGCGACACGATAACGCAGGCAAAGAGCAAAATGCTGGAGATTCTCTACAAGAACGTCGGCTACTCCATGAGACCTCCTGTCCACACAACTGTACTGGGTAAGTGTAGATACTATACAACACTATCAGCTGCTTGGTGAGGCTTTTTCTTCATTCTACTGTACTAGGTAATGTTGAGAACCTCTACAAAAGCGTCGGTTACAAGAAAATGCATCTTGTTAACACTATTGTACTGGGTAAATCGATATCCTCTACAAGATCTATGAGACCCCCTGTACCAACCACTGTATACTCTTCAAGAACGCTAGCTACTTTATGAGACCTCCTGTACACACCATTTATTTGGTAAGTCGAGATATTCTACAGACCGTATGATAGATCTCTTTCCACATTGTTACAAACCATGTTTTGGGAAAATATTGTGGATTAGTGTTATTCCTCAACGTGCGAGTTGTTTTCTATAGACAATCGAGTATGGTTGTTGATTTCTCGGTACTCCGCAACAAATCGTGACAAAAGCCGATTGTCTTGAAAATAAATCCAATCCAGATATTCAATGTAATTTATCAATGAAATGCACTGGCTTTAATATAGCAAAATTTGGACAAGCAAATCATGTCTGCATTAAAATATTGACATTGACCTACTGTTTGACTAAGCCTCATTTAAAAGGTCATACTTCTTTTTCTACCCAAATTGACCATTTGCTTAACATCAATACTATTTTATAAAAAGCTTTTATGCTAAGATTCAGAACACTCACATCACCTCATTGTAACCTTACCATTGAACCAATATTTTACTAAGAATTGTTCAATGAATTCCACGGCAGCCATCACTGTTTATTGAAGCAGCATCTTGTTTCTTTATAGAAGTAAATATTGATTGGTCGTTTTGTAAGTAAATCACTCGTGAACAGTAATCAAATTTTTCCAATTGTGTGACTGAATTTATCAGATTTCATTTTGGAACACAAGCCACTCGACAGACACACAAAGATTAATTAAATTAAGAATTTCTTAGCATGTGTTACTTACATGATATTGTTTTCCTCTCAGAGGTTACCATGAGGAATGGATCGAAGCTAGACCTGCATGACGAGGACCACACCAGCTTTAAGGAAGGGTTATGGCGTCGCATCAACACCATGCGTCACTTCGACATACCTGACGGAGCCAATGCATCCCTGTACTTCAACAGGGAAGACCTGACCAGCTCTATTACCAGGAAATCAGGTGTGAGGATATGTGGTGGAATTGCACACTTGAGAAAAAACTCATTAATTAAGCCCTGTTTTCCTAGAGCGTGGCTCATGTGTTTTCACTTCTTCTTTGAATGTATATTTCTCATTCCAGCGGAAGAGCCCGATGCATACATTGTTGGAACCATCAGGAAGTCAAAGCCCGTGGCTAGAACCGTTAGTGGAGCAAGTTTATGGCACATGGTGAGTGAATGAGAAGGCCTTAGAGTCAACTTTTGGTTTCTGCTTTCTAACCCCAAAACCAATGGCGATATAATTTAATGAAAAATCATTCATATATACCTTAAATCCTCACTTGCTTTGGATAACTTACATCAAAGAGCAGGTCTAAACCAACATAGACATTAAACTCAATTAAATGGTGTTTTGTCATCGACATTGAATAAATGTGTTCATCGGAGGATCAGATATTCAGGCATTCACTTTTACATCTTTATTGCAAAATTTGATTTTATAATTGACAAAAANCTTAGTCAATGAAGTTGACGTAAAGGGGCGAGTTCCACTCCATGGATTGTTAGAGAATGATGCACAGGGTTGCGATCTGATCCTTGCACGATCTCTCCTTTCGGAAGCCGGCTAGTTGGTCACGGAGATTCGGGTCTACGGCGTCTTTCATCCGGTTCAGCAGGATGCACTTTCCTGGGATGGACAACATCGTTATCCATCGGCAGTTTGAGCAGGAACTGAGGTCGCCTTTCTTGGGAAGATTGATGAGGTATCCCTCTTTCCACTTTGTTGATTGTTTTCTTATTCCCATTTCTTTCTGAAAAGCGGGTAAAGTAGCTCCTCACTGGTCTCGACTTCAGCCTCAAGCGCTTCCGTCGATATGATGGCAGGTCTGCCCTTCGTCATCTGCTATCACTACTCCGGTCATATCTGTTACTGGCCAATCCGGCTAGGCAAACTCACCTTCTATTCTCTTGATGATGGAGTACAGGTCCGTGGTTCTGTTCTTACTGGCTGCGTCTTCTGCTTCTGTTGCCAGCTTCTCTATGAAGTTACGCTTATCTGCTCTTATACTTCGCTTGACTTTACTATTTGCGTCTATGTACTGTTCTTGGAATTTTACTGTTTCGCCTTTTTTCTGATATGTTGACACTTTATTTTCTCTTATTTTTTTCGAATTACAGCAGGGTCTCTGCTGATATCCACCCCTTGTGGGTGTAGGACTTAAGGCCCAGTACTTCTTGGCATGTTTGGGTATTTGCTTCTTTCACTCTCTACCCCTTCTTCTCTATCGCCTCTTATTCAAGCAGCTTATCTATGACTTTGAACTCTTCTTGTCTCTTTGTGTCATACATACATACACATATGACAATACGTATTGGTTAATCACGAGACTCAGTTAAACACAATAATCACTATTTGCTACCAGTTTTTTAATGTCGGGTTAGACCGACTGTTCAGATTGGTGATAGGGTCGCTGTCAATGTCTCAAATAAATATAAAACCAGTTTCTACTTAATTCTGCGATAATTAATTTTGCTATTGCAATTAAACTTCGTACAATGATTATAATATCAAACTANCAAATAAATATAAAATCAGTTTCTACTCAATTCTGCGATAATTAGTTTTGCTATTGCAAATAAACTTCGTACAATGATTATAATATCAAACTATAATTCATTAGACGTAGGAGTAATATATAACTTCTATTTGAATTGCTTAAGTTTTGGGTAGGATCAATGTGAAGATCTATGTTACTAAAACAAGAAACGCAGTTTCTGCTCAATTCATTTAGAACAAATCGAACGTTTGTAGTGACATCTCATGCATGGATACCTTATATCTAGACCTTACATGTGATTACTCGTGAATTGGTGGGGTCAATGTCAACATCACTTTAAATCAAAATTTAACGGGACCTTGCTTGGAATTGCATAGGGGGTGGGTGGAGTCAAGGTCAAAGTCACCGATTATAACTTTAGATGAAATAGTTTGGTTTAATTAATTTAGAAAAAAAAGTTGTGAAACTTGATACAGTGATACCTTATATCCAGACCTTAGGAATTGCCTTAACTTAAAGTTGCCCCATGTTGACCTGAAGGTGATCTTATTAACAAATGTAAGGTTGCATATTATAGTAATTATATGGTATTTGCAAAGCTTCAAAATGAAGGAGATATTTGAATAAAATTTGTCGCCACTTCTCTTTATGGTAGATATTTACGAAATTGTTGTTTATGAAACAGCATGATATCCAGCTTTTCTACTTGTTTATGAATTGTTTTCTAATGTCGCCGTGGCGTAGAGGATATGGTGTCCGCCTAGCGATCTGGAGGTCACGAGTTCGATCCCCACAGTGGGAGCGTTCTTTAAATCTTCCCGAAAGAAACCAAGTACTGGTTCCCGTCCCAGATAACAGACTCGAGAGCGTTTTCAATAAACCTTAGGCTTTCGATGCAATCGAGCTAAAATAAAAAGGTTTAAACTAAACTATTTTTTTTTAATATCATTCACCTTTTTTACATGTCGATGCACTGCATTGAATTTCCAATCCAACTTATTCCAAGCAAGCTGTACTTAAGTGAATGAATTGCTCCCATTTCTATACTATCTAAAATTTGTGTACTACAGAAAATCCAATTTAGGGGGAAGGTGTCGTCCCTGATAAGCCTGTGGAGATTGAAAAGGCAAATCTGAGGCGACACTGTATGCGCATGCATTAAACCCCGTTTTCCCAGAGCGATGCACATATTCCTTTATCTTCATTTCTTTAACAGGTTAGAATGTTCATGTCCTGCGTATTTTTCCTTGATGACCCTAACATGTGCATGTGTCTTACTTCACTATAATTTCTGCTGGTATGTACAGTGGCTGATTTGCTTTTTTATTTATCCACCCATCTATCTGAAATTATCTCCCTCTAAGATTGTTTTTTTAAATTTGTTTGAAGTTAGAGAACAAAAAAGAAATGTTGCATGAGTTTATTTTTTCTAAGTATTTAAAAAAAATCCCAAATGAAATAAATGACCTAACATGCTTATTTCTAATTCTTTGTGATAATATTATAAATTCATTTGTGTTTAAGCTGAGCTTGTCAATTAATGTCTAAGACCCTGTGTATGTCTTTGATTGATGACTGGTTTTCGCTGGCAGATGAAACAGAATCAGGATGATGACGAGGTTAGACTGGCCACCGACCTCTTTCTGCCTAGACTTATCCAAACCAAGGTACCAGTCTTAATTATGTTTCCGGTAATAATCAAAGGGGGTAAACCTTGCAAATCAATAGTGTTCTGTTTACAACTATTAATTTCGTTTGAACTTACTCTGACATTAATGAACATTTTAAATAAAATTCTATACAAACAGTGTGTTGTTAACATGGGCAGCATAGAAGTTATGCTCAGACAAGTGCAAGAAAATTGAGCATACATTCCCCAAATAGCTCTCTTAATTGTTAAGCCTTCATGTTTTCCGTGCCAGCCTTTTGCAAGATGACACTTATGTGTAGCTTGTATTTAGACGTAAAGTCATTCTTTTGTTGGAAATATAACATCTTGTTTACTACACAGCACATATTTTTCCTTAAGCACCAGAAGAGGTCATAAACACATTTGCATACAAGATATATAGCACGGTCTTGCTGGCAGTTTTTTTATATTATTTTGTACATGTATGTTTATTCAGTTTCATATATTGCTAACTAGATAAATTATAAATCTAAATAAATGCCCATCATGTTATGATGTCCAGTTGCTTGTTTCTGCAGAACTAAGCCTATCTATCGTATCTCATACACAGCATTTTGGGCAGGTATAGCAGATTTAAGCTCAGTTCATGATCTTAGCCTCGCTTTGGGAACAAGGGGCTTAATACATGTGCGTAATGTGTCGTCCCAGATTAGCATGTGCAGTCCGCGCAGGCTAATCAGGGACACCACTTTCCGCCTTAACTGGATTTTTGCTAAGTAGAGAGGTTCTTTAAACAAACAATACAATAAAAGCGGAAGTGTCGTCCCTGATAAGCCTGTGCGCACTGCACATGCTAATCTGGGACGACACTTAACGCACAACCATGAAGCCCAGTTTCCCAGAGTGAGGCTCATCTGTACTTGCAGGGCACTCTCCAGGTGTACATAGACAACTTCTACAGCGCCATACTGAAGGTGTCTGCCGAGCCCCCAATCATCGTCAAGTACCTGTTTGATTTCCTAGAGACTGCCGCGGCCAGGTGCTCCATCACGGACCCCGAGGTGTTGCACACGTGGAAATGTAACAGGTACGCAGAATTATCGGAACACTTTATGGACAGTCATTTTCAATAGATGAGATCAGTTTGTTATTTTTTCAGACATACTAAGAGTAAATGTACACTCATATGACAGGATTTAAAGATGCGAGCATAACTCTTGTTTTGAACATAAACATTATTTTTTCTTTGTTAATAAAAATTCCTTTGCAACCTTTTTTAAACAAAAACAAACTAATTGACATTGAATAAATATATGAGATTTTTTATTTACATTTTTTCTGTAGGTTTATGAATACAGTACTCCACATAAATATCAACCACAGTCCACAATAAGCTGTACAATTATTATTTTTCGTGGGACATTAATTTTCGTTGATTTCGTGAGTTGACCGATCCACCTATTGAACACAAACACATTGGGAAATGACCGACGAAAGTTAATCATTTGTTTTCCCAAAATTATAAATCCACGAATTTCCGTGTCCACGAAAAGTCTTTTTTTTTTGCAAAACCACAAAATGTAATTCCAACGAATTTAAATGATTTTACAGTAATGTTTTGCTATAAAACGCCATTAAGTGCTGTGTAACCCTTCCAGCCTGCTGTTGCGGTTCTGGGTGAACGTGATCAAGAACCCCGAGTTTGTGTTCGACATCCACAAGCCGGTCATCGTGGACTCGTGTCTCTCCGTCGTGGCTCAAACTCTCATGGACAGCTGCTCTACTTCAGACCTGAAGCTCGACGCGGTGAGGGTCGATGAAGTGTATCCTGTTATTTAAATGAGCCCGGGTTGGGAAAGCGGGCATAATTATGTGCTTTAAGTGTTGTCCCAGATTGCAGTTCGCACAAGCTACTCAGGGACTACACTTTCCGCCTAAACTAGATTTTTGCAAAGAAGAGACTTCCTATTAACGAATAATACCATACAAGCGGAAAGTATCGTCCCTGATTAGCCTATGGGGATCGTACATGCCAATCTGGGCAGACACTTTACGCACATGCATTAAACCCCGCTTTCCCAGAGTGCGAGTTAAATTAAGCTGGAATGTGTCGATAAACAAAGATCAATTGTGTTTTCTTTCAAGTTGTGTCCTGGGTAGAACCCATATTTTACGGTATTGGCCCTTTTTGAAAAACACCATTAACACCATTTGCCATGCACAATTATTAGTTTGTATCTTACAATTAATGACTTTCATCGTGCAATTTATTGACATTTAACCCCCTGAAAGAAAGCATTTGTATTGAATTACTTATTTTAAATACATTTTAAATTGTATACTGTAAGTTACATGTACAGGTGAATACAACCACTATTGTTTGGAAATAATTTAAGATAGTATAAACAATCACAATGACACCTTTTTCTTATAATCATGTTTCTACTTGATCAAAGTCCTTTTACAGATCAATAGATCAAAATTGCATCATAGTTTTAACGTCTCAGTCATTTTCAGAACTCTCCTTCCAACAAGCTGCTATTTGCTAAGGACATCCCACGCTACAAGAAGATGGTGGCCGAGTATTTCAGTGAAATGAAGTCGCGACCTGTCGTCAGCGACCAGGAGCTCAACTCTTTCCTCACTCAGAAAGTCTCACAGGCAAGCGATTGTTTGTGACGTGTTATCCATATGTACATTATTGAGACACAATAAAGTTCATTTCCTGGTAAAAACTTGAACTAAGTTTTGTTTTCAAAAATCTTGAGAACGGTCTATGAGTGCGGAGGTCCTGAGTGGAGACCTCCTATAGTGCAAGACTACTACCATTGAAGCCTCTGCAAGAGTTGGATTAAGAGGGGTACAATTGAGACAAAAACTGTGACTTTATTGAAATAGTAAACCAGTAAATCTTGAATCCCGAATATCTTANAGGTACAATAGTCAATAGGTACAATAGTCAATAGGTACAATAGTCAATAGGTACAATAGTCAATAGGTACAATAGTCAATAGGTACAATAGTCAATAGGTACAATAGTCAATAGGTACAATAGTCAATAGGTACAATAGTCAATAGGTACAATAGTCAATAGGTACAATAGTCAATAGGTACAATAGTCAATAGGTACAATAGTCAATAGGTACAATAGTCAATAGGTACAATAGTCAATAGGTACAATAGTCAATAGGTACAATAGTCAATAGGTACAATAGTCAATAGGTACAATAGTCAATAGGTACAATAGTCAATAGGTACAATAGTCAATAGGTACAATAGTCAATAGGTACAATAGTCAATAGGTACAATAGTCAATAGGTACAATAGTCAATAGGTACAATAGTCAATAGGTACAATAGTCAATAGGTACAATAGTCAATAGGTACAATAGTCAATAGGTACAATAGTCAATAGGTACAATAGTCAATAGGTACAATAGTCAATAGGTACAATAGTCAATAGGTACAATAGTCAATAGGTACAATAGTCAATAGGTACAATAGTCAATAGGTACAATAGTCAATAGGTACAATAGTCAATAGGTACAATAGTCAATAGGTACAATAGTCAATAGGTACAATAGTCAATAGGTACAATAGTCAATAGGTACAATAGTCAATAGGTACAATAGTCAATAGGTACAATAGTCAATAGGTACAATAGTCAATAGGTACAATAGTCAATAGGTACAATAGTCAATAGGTACAATAGTCAATAGGTACAATAGTCAATAGGTACAATAGTCAATAGGTACAATAGTCAATAGGTACAATAGTCAATAGGTACAATAGTCAATAGGTACAATAGTCAATAGGTACAATAGTCAATAGGTACAATAGTCAATAGGTACAATAGTCAATAGGTACAATAGTCAATAGGTACAATAGTCAATAGGTACAATAGTCAATAGGTACAATAGTCAATAGGTACAATAGTCAATAGGTACAATAGTCAATAGGTACAATAGTCAATAGGTACAATAGTCAATAGGTACAATAGTCAATAGGTACAATAGTCAATAGGTACAATAGTCAATAGGTACAATAGTCAATAGGTACAATAGTCAATAGGTACAATAGTCAATAGGTACAATAGTCAATAGGTACAATAGTCAATAGGTACAATAGTCAATAGGTACAATAGTCAATAGGTACAATAGTCAATAGGTACAATAGTCAATAGGTACAATAGTCAATAGGTACAATAGTCAATAGGTACAATAGTCAATAGGTACAATAGTCAATAGGTACAATAGTCAATAGGTACAATAGTCAATAGGTACAATAGTCAATAGGTACAATAGTCAATAGGTACAATAGTCAATAGGTACAATAGTCAATAGGTACAATAGTCAATAGGTACAATAGTCAATAGGTACAATAGTCAATAGGTACAATAGTCAATAGGTACAATAGTCAATAGGTACAATAGTCAATAGGTACAATAGTCAATAGGTACAATAGTAAATTGATCACTGAGTTCAATAATTATAGGTGATACATGCATTGTGGTTCTGGCAGGAGTATAATGCGTTCAAGCAAATAATCCAGACAGCCATATAATTTACAAAATACCTGCTCCAGCCAGTTTCATTCACTATATAGTAATTTTTATTGCATGCAGGTGTCTAATTGTGGTAGAATGAAACCATTTACAATTTCTTGAAGATGACGGAGGGGCACACTAGGGTTTTTTAATCTCTTGTTTAAATTTAAAAAAAAAAATGCCAGACACCTTTTGTTTCGAGAAATATTAATTGATGTAAAGGTGTTTGTTCGCACGTCAATACCATTAAATACACTATATTAATTCCATTGTTTTCCATGAACAATTTTGCTTGAAAAATAATGTTAGGAAATTTACAAAACACCAGTTGGTTGCATTTGAAGAACACTTTCCGGTTTTATGGACTTATTTTGTTAAAATGAAGTATCTTCTCAACAAAAATCCTGTTCAGGCGGAAAGTGTCGTCCCTGATAAGCCATTCGTACTGCATTAGATTCCTTTGTTGTTTGAGTAGAACAATTTATGTCCACTTAGAAAAAGATATGATGATCTACTACAGGGACTAAAATGTACTGTTATTTTTCATTTATGTATTTTAGGAGCCCAACAGTGAACACAAAATCATTTTTTCCACATTTTTTTTTGTATGAAAACATGCACATGACTGAGTTTGGTATTTCAAGCTGAAATTATTATTAAGAACTACACAAGTGACCATTTTATACGTTTGGTAATTTTCGTGGAGTGTCATGATTTGGTTATTGTAAAATTCACCTGGAGGGAACGAACTGATAGATCTTGAAACTGTGTTTGTCTGTCCTTATTCTGATGTGATAAATGAAGCAATTTCCAGGAATATTACCTGCCTTCTTATGTTTTGATTCAGTATTGCAATTCCATCATTGGGAGATCTGAGAAAATAATTGGTTAAATTCAATATAACTTCTGCGCAAATTATGATACACTAATACCGGTACTATGACATACTTCCATTTGGTTATAATATACCGGTAGTACCAGGTTTTTTCCCCTTCTTTAGCAATTGCCTTATATAAGCCCCCCCACCCCACAAGATAATGTCTTGAATATGATGCAATTTTTCCCAAATTTTAAGCTTACGTTGGGAAATTTCTTCCCGTTCTTAGTTCTGTCGATATTTTTTTTACCCAAAATGGAAGGCCAAGCCCTTTCCTCAAACCAAGAAAAAAAGCCCTGGTAGTACATGTTACACTTGACTACGATATGTCTTTTGGTTTCGATTGAGAGATAATAAATTCTTCATTCTGAATAAAAACTGTCCACAGCAACCTTACCATGGGGACAGTTGTCAAGAGTGTTATTGTCCGAGTTGTCTGGTGATAAATTGTTTATATTAAGATGGTATTGTTATATTTTAATTTTCAGTTTTTTTTCAAACTACATTTATTACTTTTTAAACAGCATCTTTACCAAAGAGCAAGTGTAAATTGTTATTCTGGAAGGTCCAATTCAATTTTTTTCATTGTCCTTTGATTAGATTACAGGGTATTTGGGTTTTAATTTTCTGAAAAAAAAAATCTAAAATCTTCCTCATATCATTTCCATCAGCTATTGTAACTCAGCCCCTTTTGTCTTAAATATTTTGTGTTAAATTTGTACATATTTTTATTAGTGGTGTGCAACTTGTGTATTTGTATGATTTACTCATAAGGAATGTGTTAAGTTGTTAACTTACATCTATATTATACAGTGTATTCCTCTCTCTTGTTATTATTTTATAATGTGTATCACGTATAACAAAATATATCCGTTAACTGCTAGTTTTGTTTTATAATCATTGTATGTTGATGCCAAAATGGAGGTGCTAGATTTGTCAATACAATGTGAAACTTTTTTTGAAAGACCAGAGAGTCATGATGGCCCTAAAGCATTCACCTGGGTAAAAGGTAAAACAGTTATCAAAGNAATTATGTGTTAGAGTTTTGTTATGACCAAGAATAAGATTTAACAACAAAATACAGTATGAAGTATTTTATAACATGCTTTTTTATAATTTTTTGTAAATAATTCACTGAACTTTTATTTTTGGGGGTATGAATGTATGATGTATTGTTAACTAATTGTAAATAACTTCGTATTATGCCCCCTTTTCCAAGAGGAAAGTATGTGTTTTAAAAATGTTGTTATTATATCAGTTTTTTTTTTGTATATGTCCCTGGTTTGGGTTATCAGTTGGTTCGTACACCATTCTTATGCGCAAGATATCTATAGAACGTATTGACCCTCAACAATTCGAATTGGTACGACAGTAACTTTGGAGGGAAAGGAAAACGGTTATGAAATTTGAGTTCAACGGGCCAATGTCAAGGAGCTTGTAATATGAAATTAAATAGGTACAATAGTCAATACATCACTGAGTTCAATAATTATAGGGTATACATGCATTGTGGTTCTGGCAGGAGTATAATGCGTTCAAGCAAATAATCCAGACAGCCATATAATTTAACAAAATATCTGCTCCAGCCAGTTTCATTCACTATATAGTGATTTTTATTGCATGCAGGTGTCTAATTGTGGTAGATTGAAACCATTTACAATTTCTTGAAGATGAGGGAGGGGCACATTAGGGTTTTTTAATCTCTTGCTTAAATTAAAAACAAAATGCCAGACACCTTTTGTTTCAAGAAATATTAATTGATGTAAAGATGTTTGTTCGCACGTCAATAACATTAAATACACTCTATTATTTCCATTGTTTTCCATGAACAATTTTGCTTGAAAAATAATGCTAGGAAATTTACAAAACACCAGTTGGTTGCATTTGAAGAACACTTTCCGGTTTTATGGACTTTTTTGTTAAAATGAAGTATCTTCTCAACAAAAATCCTGTTCAGGCGGAAAGTGTCGTCCCTGATTAGCCATTCGTACTGCATTAAATTCCTGTGTTGTTTGAGTAGAACAATTTATGTCCACTTGGAAAAAGATATGATGCACTAGTACAGGGACTAAAATGTACTGTTATTTTTCATTTATGTATTTTAGGAGCCCCACAGTGAACACAAACTAATTTTTTCCACATTTTTTTGTATGAAAACATGCACATGACCAAGTTTGGTATTTCAAGCTGGAATTATTATTAAGAACTACACAAGTGACCATTTGGTACTTTTGGTAATTTTCGTGGAGTGTCATGATTTGGTTAATGTAAAATTCACTTGGAGGGAACGAACTGATAGATCTTGAAACTGTGTTTGTCTGTCCTCATTCTGATGTGATAAATGAAGCAATCCCCAGGAATATTACCTGCCTTCTTATGTTTTGATACAGTGTTGCAATTACATCATTGGGAGATCTGAGAAACTAATTGGTTAAATTCAATATAACTTCTGCGCAAATTATGATACACTAATACTATGACATACTCCATTTGGTTATAATATACCGGTAGTACCAGGTTTTTTCCCCTTCTTTAGCAAGGGCCTTATATAGGCCCCTTCCCCCNCGTTCTTAGTTCTGTCGATATTTTTTTCCCCAAAGTGGAAGGCCAAGCCCTTTCCTCAAATCAAAAAAAAAAAGCCCTGGTAGTACACGTTACACTTGAATACGATATGTCTTTTCGTTAGCATTGAGAGATAATAAATTCTTCATACTCAATAAAAACTGCCCACAGCAACCTTACCATGGGGACAGTTGTCAAGAGTGTTATTGTCCGAGTTGTCTGATGATAAATTGTTTATATTAAGATGGTATTGTTATATTTTAATTTTCACTTTTTTTTCAAACTACATTTATTACTTTTTAAATAGCATCTTTACCAAAGAGCAAGTGTAAATTGTTATTCTGGAAGGTCCAATTCATTTTTTTTCATTGTCCTTTGATTAGATAACAGGGTATTTGGGTTTTAATTTTCTGAATAAAAATCTAAAATCTTCCTCATATCGTTTCCATCAGCTATTGTAACTCAGCCCCTTTTGTCTTATATATTTTGTGTTAAATTTGTACATATTTTTATTGGTGGTGTGCAACTTGTGTATTTGTATGATTTACTCATGAGGAATGTGTTAAGTTGTTAACTAACATCTATATTATACAGTGTATTCCTCTCTCTTGTTATTATTTTATAATTTGTATCACGTATAACAAAATATATCCGTCAACTGCGAGTTTTGTTTTATAATCATTGTACAGGCCGAAATGGAGGTGCTAGATTTGTCAATACAATGTGAAACTTTTTTTGAAAGACCAGAGGGTCATGATGGCCTTAAAGCATTCACCTGGGTAAACGGTAAAACAGTAATCAAAGATTAAAGTTGACGACATTGTTTTTGACTTCATATGACTCATTTTTAAACTTGGCTTAGATAAAGACAAAACAAGAGGTGTATTTGTCAGAAACACAATGCCCCCTACTGCGCTGCTTAGATTTATTTATTTTTGACCTTTGATATTGAAGGATGACCTTTCACCACTCAAAATGTGCAGCTCAATGAGATACACATGCATGCCAAATATCAATTTGCTATGATCAATATTACAAAAGTTATGACCAAACTTTAACCAAGGTTAAAGTTTTGGGACAGACACACACAATGACAGACAGACAGGTCAAAAACAATATACCCCCTTTTTTAATCAGACTAAGTTTCATCATAATTATCATGATATTGGCCTTGACCTGGTTAAACTTGGCTTAATGCAAGTGCATAATGTGTCGTCTGCACATGCTTTTCTTGGATGACACTTTCTGCCTAAACTGGATTTTTGCTAAGAAGAGACTTCCTTTACACAAAAATACCACATACAAAAAAAGCACAAACATTAAGCCAAGTTTTCCCAGAACGATGCTCATATGGTAAAGACAAACATTCAGACTAGATTTCATCATTTTAAGGTCATTAATAAGGCATGAATGAGGCATTTTGAATGTCTTCCAAGGATTTGATCGGAGGAGTTTTGAGCGCAGTTGAGCAAGCAACAGAAACAAACCTTGTTTTTAATAATTTATAACAAGAATTTACCACTAAGCACATAATTATGAAATGCAAAATATTCCATCTTCTATTTCAAACACACATCACATGTTAAGGAATATTAATTCTTTTTTTTATGATTATTGAGCTGTGCTACATTCCCAAATGCTCACAGTCCTTTACTGCATTGTTCTGTTTGCTGGGTGAAAAACTTGCTGTTGAAACATAACAAAATACTAAATTATCTTCAACTTAAACCAATGCACACATTCCTGGGCATCCATGTAGCACACATGTTCCATATAGACAGGTCCCTATTCTATATGATGATCTCTCTGTCCCCTATCTCCTTCTCAGTGGGCAGGGGCACATTCTCAGCGGGAACATAGTAGGGGTCAATGAGGGGCAGACCATTCTTCTCACGCCGGTCTATCTCCAGGTACGCCTCTCGCATGGCCCAGTCTCGCAATCTGAAACAGCGGGCACGAGTTTATTTAATTTAAAAAATTATAATAAGGCAACTTTCGCAGCAGAACTAAAATTATGACTTCATAAACTGTAAAATAATTCATATTACTTTGCATGAAATTTCATGGTTTTTAAATAATAACTGCAAACGAGCAATTTCATGGATTTATTTTATTAATTCTGTCATTTTCAAATGTGGTTCAAGGATTTGTCAACCCACAAAATCAAAAAAAAATATGTCCTACAAATACTAATGATTTTACAGTATCTTTATTTGAATCTTATTCATTAATGACTTATGCCACCTATGGTTGTTATCTAGATTTGCTTACTTGAAGTCTGGGTTGTACATGATGAGGAAGGTGCCTGGAACCAAAAATATGGTGAATAGACCCAGCATCGTCAATATATGGTGGAACTTGTCAGCATCGTAATCAAAGTCTGACCAGCCATGAGACTGCCAGTTCTGTAAAACACAATTATATTATATTAGCCTCGTTCTGGAAAAAACAGGCTTAATGCATGTGCATAAAGTGTCGTCCCAGCTGTGTTCGACACTAACTAATCTGAGTAAGGAGTCCTTTGGACACTTTGCTATATACCATACTTTTCGGTTTATAACACATGTTAATCCATAAAATGCTAAATTATCTTCCATGTTTGGTTTCAGATCGAAATTACAAGTGACAGCTGTTCAATATTAGTTGTCTTTTGTTATCTCACACTGCAAAATTCTTTTACTCATTCCAGTAATATTTAAGTTAAATATTGAATACAAAATTCAACCAAAATAATCACTATTTTTTATCATTTATATATATGCTTGCTTGCTTGACCTCGGGATTAGGGTTAAAACCATTATCGGAGCATTCGGTTTTGTTAGTGTGATACGTAATGAATTACATCGTAATGGTGTAACAACCATATATTTTTCGTTGCTTTATATATTTATTCCATAATATTTTAAAGAAAGTATCAATTTAAACAATACTGAGATTCAGAACAATGTATTACCAGTATTGACCATCTCGACAGACATGCATTCCTACAATTTAATCACTTACGTCAAAACATTGCGATTTATGTCAAAACATCGCAGTCCACACGCAGCCTGAGCGTGTTTTCATAACGCCCAAAACTTATTCCAGATTTTTTGGATTTTATTTTTAATCAGTCTACACCACAATAACTGTTTCAATAATTACTTATCTTACAGACCGTAACGATTAAAACGCAGCGTGTTTGATTTGATTTTGAAGATTTGTTCAGAAGAAATGTCAATTCAAAATTATTCGCGATATAATTTTGTTAAAATGAACTCTGCAACTTTTAACCAATATTTAAAAAATCTCAATTATCTCTGCACTATAAAGTTGTTATGCAAAAATCAAGACCATCCAAGCTTTCCGTGCGGATGACGTGACGTTAAAGTCGTTATACATATTAGATGACGACGAGGAGCTAGAATTCGCGTTAACATTACAATTAGGAAGAATGTTTCGGATTACAAATTGAATTATGCTCATTTTAGAATTCAACAAAACATTTACAGTTGTGTGTAATAAATTCAATTATAATTCGTTAAAAGGTACACGTGTCGAAATCAATTTTTCGACAATATTGTGCATGAAAAGCACAATTTCCACGAGGATAACACCCGGGTGCCATCAGTCCCTTAAGTAATTGGCCACGATTTAATCGCGGAGGAGCACACCGTAGGGACCGATGAGTGCGGAAGGTATAACAAAGCCAACGAGCTGCATTAAACCACTGAAATTATGGATTGATAGCGACACGGATTCACAGTCGTTCCTATCTTCCGTGGCTTCGGGGGGGGGGGTATATAGACCTT
>VMBQ01006558.1:25086-53589 GCA_007657795.1 Dreissena rostriformis | reverse complement strand
GGAAGTGTCGCGAATCAACGGCTAGTTTAGCAGCGTCGGGCGGGAGTTGATTTAAATGAGATAAACGAGGCAAAATGACATTTTTTTTAATCACGTTTGGGTTGGGATATTACAATAGCAACTGAATGAAAGTGGTTTTATATGTTGGATGCTATTTTGAGACAACTACAACCATACTCGATTGTATACAACATGGCAAGTACTTTCACAAATGACCGTAAATATTCGCCTCAAACTATATTACTTTGCATGGATAAGTGTGTAGTTTGGTTTTAAATTGTTCAATAATGTCATTTACGCGGTTTTAACTGGTATGCCCCTTTTACTTCCGAGTTTCATGGTGAACGTGCATAAGAAATGTTCCCTTTTGTATTAAACTATTAGAATGTAGCTTCGTTAGTTTACTTTGAAGAGAGTTCACCTCATACAACATACACCTTTTCATTCCACTGAAAAGGCTTACATTGTTGTCAACCATATTGTAACCCCGCAACGAGGTAGAGAACGGTGGTAACACTGGATATACCAACGACGTCTGTCCTTAGATACAAACTTACGACAGGCAATCTTACACTTTCAATGTAAAACATTCAAACCTGAATGAATTGTTACTTATGATATGAAGTTCTGCATGACAAATTTGTATTATTATACGTTAACACAACTTAAGTTGTTCCCTTTTCTATTAGTTTCAACATGTGGCGTAGGGGGTTTTTCTCACTGCTTTGACAAGCTCCTCTTGATATCATACCAATACAAACATCCATATTGGTAAATTTCGTATGCGGATTATTAACGACCTTTAACAAACATATTACAAAAACAGTGTAACTGTAAAACAATGAAACATATTGGTTGTCATTTAATACAATCAGTTATATGCTAAACAAACGTGAAAAAATACATCGAAACAAATAAATCAAGACAAATCAAAGATTTGTATTCAATTTTTATGAGATTTTATTTGTTCGAATAAAATATGTTTAATGGCTCTCAAACAATTTAACAGGACTTGAAATGCATAGACAATACAGTTTTAAACATATGTTGTCAGTCACAGACAGATTCAAAGTTCAAAAGGAAGGTCTGTAAAACTAACAGATGCAGGTATGTATATGAGAAAAGATCATTGTTAATAAATTTTAAGGATTCAACAAAAACAGATCACAAACTATTTGAAAAATAATTGGTAAAACTATGCATGCAACAGAACAACGCAGTTGAAACATATCAGCATTGTAACTAAAATGTGGAATAATAACATATAGATGCAAAAAAACAACAATTAAACTGGGAATTCTCGAATATTTCATCAAACTATAAGTAACAGGGTTAAGAATGTATTGAATAAACATGCCTATGATTTCAATTTTATTTAATATCTGATTAACAAAAACCAGACATAATCCACATAATTTGAAAAATAAATGTACAGGCAATACTCTCTTTGACGTAATTTAATGTGGTCAAACTATAAAATGTATCACTAAAATAATATATATATTAATTACCCTTATTCTCTAGGCAGTTTGCATGGACACACGGCCGACCATGAGTTTACACATGACCCATATTTCTCGAAAATGTGTAAACACATTGCTAAAGCTCTTTGCCAACAAACTGCTTCGAAAAACCTAAGCTCTAATTCGCGAAAAAATAAATATTCTATACCAGTAGATAATATGGGAAATAAGCCTGGTCTACACTACAAAATCAACTAAACTAGGTCCAAAAGCCATACCGTATTCATATGTTCAACAATCTACATGCAATACGGTAATTGCTTTATATTTTGTGTTATCGTGCAATCAAGATAGACGAAAAGACACTTCTTATATGGATATGTCTGCAAGAATGATCCAAAACACCATGAAATAATGATCATGAACAGTCTCTACAAGAATGATCATGAACAGTTTAAAAGACTGATCATTTTAAGTAAGCAAGATTGATCATGCACAGTTTAAAACTTAAAGGATAGGCAGAAACAGTATGAAAAACCTTACGTCATAGAATAACGATCATGAACAGCATACAAGAATAATCATTATGAGTCTGCAAAGATGATCATGAATAGCCTGTCAGAATGATCCAGAAATATCATAAAACCGCCTATAAAGAAAGCAGTCTGTACAATATTTGGTATTTGGAGAAGAAAGAACTTGTGTTCTGTAAAGTAAGCAAAACATATTGAAAATTCTAAATTCCATACCACTGAAGGATACAGACAATTGCTTGTGTGGTATTATTGCTTGATAACTTACTCTGTATTCCACTAGGTTCTTTGTTATTGATAGCAAACAAAACATGTGAAATAATACAAACGAAGAAGATCTAAATACACGACAAGGTTTTAGAAATGGAATAACAAGACGGTCAGTTCTAAATTAATACAACACAATAAAGAATAAAATGAAAAAATAGTTGTGACAAAAACGTGTGTTGATGAAACCATTGGAATTTAGAACAAAACAAATAATTACAACTATGTAAGTATAATTAATGACCTACATTTTTACATGTACATATACAAAATGCACATGTTTCTAACAGCACACTGAAAATGATGGAATGTTGGTCTGCATTTGCAGTATGAACGGAATGACGCAGAAATGAATCGATAGAAACAGTTTATATATTATAATGTAAACAGAAATTCACATATGAATGTGTCCACAAAATTGTTATTTGTTAAACAACCTGAAAATGTCAGTAATATAAATGATGTTTCAGTATTCTATTAAGATATTTTAATTTTTTTAAAAGTTTGCCGCCGTATGCAGATAATATTTAAACACTCTGACTTTCTCCTCCACCCAGTTGTTGTTGGGAGAGAAAACCCAGTTAGTGGAGTGAAGTCTTTTATTTTCCTTGGTTAAGTCAGCCATTAAAAAAAACTTTTGCACTTTCTGAATGTTTTGTTGTAAAAGATGTTTGGGGCTTTTCTTGGCAGCTACCGCACATGGTTACGCCAATAGTAATAGAAATTGGTTTATTTATTATTAATTTAATGAATAAAACACGATAGGATCTGTCTCTGGATTGCATTTTTTTATTATTATTATTTTTACCTTTATCAAGTAACCAAGTTGACCCCCCCCTCGACTCCAGCAAAGTGGTCTTCGTGACTTTGACCTTAGATCTTTTCATTTGAATATGTATAAGGGGCATTCTTCGCCAAGACAAATCAGGTACTAATTTGTATGACGCTTAATATTCTAATGAAACAAATTTCATAATACAAACCCATTTTGCCTGATGACTTCAATCTTAAAAGGTGCCATTTTAACCCAAGTAAACTAGAGCTTTGTCACAGACGTGACTCCTACCCCCACATGCTGCATTGACACAGAATATTTTGCATGCTTTCTACACAAAACAAGAGAAGCTAATTTATGGCGATTTTTAAGAATTATTATTCCATTATCATTTATGGCCATTTTGACCTTTGAACTCTTGAATTATTTCGCATGACACGCCGTCCAATGACTGTGAACAAAATTAATGTACAGAGACATTTTAAAATCTCACAATGAATGACATAGTTATGGCCCGGACAAGCTCATTTATGGCCATTTGACTTTTGAACTCCAAGTGTGACCTTGACCTTGAAGATATCGACGTAATTCTTTCGCATGACACACCGTCCCATTATTGTGAACAAATGTACCAAGTAATTTTAAAATCTCACAATAAATGACATAGTTATGGCCCGGACAAAATTATCTATGGCCATTTTTGACCTTTTAACTCAAAGTGTGACCTTGACCTTGGATATATCGACGTAATTCTTTCGCATGACACACCATCCAATAATTGTGAACAAATGTATCGAGTAATTTTAAAATCTCACGATGAATGACATAGTTATGGCCCGGACAAGATCATTTATGGCCATGTTTTACCTTTGAACTCAAAGTGTGACCTTGACGTTGCAGATATCGACGTAATTCTTGCGCATGACACACCGTCCAATGATGGTGAAAAAATGTGCCAAATGATTTTAAAATCTCACCATGAACGACATAGTTATGGCCCGGACAAGCTCATTTATGGCCATGTTTGACCTTTGAACTCAAAGTGTGACCTTGGCCTTGGAGATATCGACGTACTTCATTCGCATGACACACCTTCCAATGATGGTATACAGATGTACTAAGTCATTTTAAATCTAACGATAAATGACATAGTTATGGTCCGGACAAACTTTCGGATTTAAACGCACTAAGTGAACCCGTGGCCTAGTTTTTGATCCGACATTACTCATATTCAAACTTGACCTAGACATCATCTAGATACAACTTCTGACCAAGTTTGGTGAAGATCGGGTGAACTTTTCGGGACAGACGTATATAGCCCCCATTACCAATGGTAATGGAGGTATAATAAATATATGTATATGGGACAATAGTATCTGATCAAACTCCTCGCCATGTTACCTCCCCTCTTGGTGTCGTTTTCCTGTCTTATATTTCGTACACGAATATATGAATTTGGAGATACCCAAGTCAGTTCAAAGATCTATTAATAAACTTTATTAAATCTAAATTAGCAATTATCAAGCGTCAAACCTTCTTTTATAGCACGAGGTCCTTTATTTCTGGCAAGTGACCAAGAACGATCAGAGGTAGCACAAAAACACTAGACGTAACACAAACACGCCCATAACTTAAAACTTTGAGTTATTATCATAAGTTCCATCATAAATAAAATTACAATTAACATTATAGAATTAAACTTTAAATCAAATAGTAATACAAGGGAATACATTTCTTTTTAATAACCGTGTAGATACTAGATTGTAACAAGATCAACATGTTTGTAATTTGCAGGACCAAATGAAACCGAAAGTAAAAGCCCATCTTATAAAAAGATTTAGTTATCAACACTCTTAAGCTTCCTTGTTCACATGGTAAATCTCTAAATATACGCATTCACATTGCTGTGGTGGTTTTATTGGGTTTTTCCGTGAGTAATATGATTGCAGAGTGACGTGCGGCGGAAAAATACATTTGCTTTATAGATGTAAATAAACCTTTTCAAGTGAAATAAATCTAACGTGTTTATTAACTATCGCTGTGCTCTCATGTACACCCGTAGCAATGGCTGACTGGATAAGCAATACAGAGAAGGAGAATTTGAAACGGCAACTGAAAATTGACGAAGGCGTAGTTAACAAAATCTACAAGGACAGTCTGGGTCTCCGAACTTTCGGGATAGGGCACCTTATCAAGGACACGGACCCGGAACACGACAAGCCGCTGGGAACTGTTATTAGTGACGAGCGAATCTACGCCGCATTTGACGCAGATCTTAAGGTAAGAACGATGTTATATATCTAACATTCAGTTTATGCTGTGTTAAATGTTATAAGTATCATACGCTTTAATCGGTTATTTTTCAACAAATTGTGTATATCATCCATTGGTGTCCAAGTGCAGCACGTACTTAACCTTGTGTATATCATCCATTGGTGTCCAAGTGCAGCACGGTCTTTATGTATATCATCCATTGGTGTCCAAGTGCAGCACGTACTAAACCCTGTGTATATCATCCATTGGTGTCCAAGTGCAGCACGTACTTAACCCTGTGTATACCATCCATTGGTGTCCAAGTGCAGCACGTACTTAATGTATATCATCCATTGGTGTCCATGTGCAGCACGTACTTAACCCTGTGTATCATCCATTGGTGTCCAAGTGCAGCACATACTTAACCCTGTGTATATCATCCATTGGTGTCCAAGTGCAGCACGTACNGCAGACGAGATGGCCAACAGCATGTGGTACGGGCAGGTGGGCAAGCGAGCGGAGCGGCTAGTGGCCAGAATGAGGAACGTCAAGAACTAGGAATACTCGCGGCAATCAAATCATTTAAACAGTTTCTTGTCTGGCGCTTCTTTGCTGCTAATTTGACGTTAAGCATTTACAAGATCGGCGATATACGAGATAAACAATATCATTAAAATCAAGTTCTTATGTTCGCACAATGTTTGTTGTCGGAAGTGTCGCGAATCAACGGCTAGTTTAGCAGCGTCGGGCGGGATATGATTTAAATGAGATAAACGAGGCAAAATGACATTTTTTTAAGCACGTTTGGGTTGGGATATTACAATAGCAACTTTAAAGGAAAGTGGTTTTATATGTTGGATGCTGTTTTGAGACAACTACAACCATACTCGATTGTATACGACATGGCAAGTACTTTCACAAATGACCGTCAATATTCGCCTCAAACTATATTACTTTGCATGGATAAGTGTGTAGTTTGGTTTTAAATTGTTCAATAATGTCATTTACGCGGTTTTAACTGGTATGCCCCTTTTACTTCTGAGTTTCATGGTGAACGTGCATAAGAAATGTTCCCTTTTGTATTAAACTATTAGAATGTAGCTTCGTTAGTTTACTTGAAAAGAGAGTTCACCTCCTACAACATACACCTTTTCATTCAACTGAAAAGGCTTACATTGTTGTCAACCATATTGTAACCCCGCAACGAGGTAGAGGACGGTGGTAACACTGGATATACCAACGACGGCTGTCCTTAGTTACAAACTTACGAGAGGCAATCCTACACTTTCAATGCAAAACACTCAAACTTGAATGAATTGTAACTTGTGATATGAAGTTGTGCATGAGCAATTTGTATTATTATACGTTAACACAACTTAAGTTGTTCCCTTTTCCATAAGTTTCAACATGTGGCGTAGGGGTAATTTCCTACTACTTTGACATGCTCCTCTTAATATCATACCAATACAAACATCCATATTGGTTAATTTCGTATGCGGATTATTAACGACCTTTAACAAACATATTACAAAAACAGTGTAACTGTAAAACAATGAAACATATTGGTTGTCATTTAATACTATCTGTTATATGCTAAACAAACGTGAAAAAAATACATCGAAACAAACAAATCAAGACAAATCAAAGATTTGTATTCAATTTATACGAGATTTCATTTGTTCGAATAAAATATGTTTAATGGCTCTCAAACAATTTAACATGACTTGAAATGCATAGACAATACAGTTTTAAACATATGTTGTCAGTCACAGACAGTTTCAAAGTTCAAAAGGAAGGTCTGAAAAACAAACAGATGCAGTTATGTATATGAGAAAAGATCATTGTTAATAACATTTTTAGGACGCAACAAAAACAGATCACAAACTATTTAAAATACAATTGGTAAAACTATGTATGCAACAGAACAAAGCAGTTGAAACATACCAGCATTTTAAATAAAATGTGGAATAATAACAAATAGATGCAAAAAAAATAAATTCAATTGGGAATTCTCGACATTAATATTTCATAAAACTATAATGAAACAAGGTTTAGAATGTATTGAATAAACATGCCTATGATTTCAATTATATTTAATATCTGATAAAAAAGACATAATCCATATGTGTAGAAAAATAAATGTACATGCAATAATCTCTTTGAAGTAATTTAATGTGGTCAAACTATGAAATGTGTCACTAAATTTATATAGATATTAATTAACCTATATTCTCTATGCAGTCTGTATGGACACAAGGCCGGCCATGAGTTTACACATGACCCATATTTCTCGAAAATGTGTAAACTCATTGCTAAAGCTCTTTGCCAACAAACTGCTTCGAAACAAACTAAGCTCTAATTCATGAAAAAATAAATATTCTATACCAGTAGTTGATGGACTCATGGATGATGCTAATATGGGAAATAAGCCTGGTCTACACTACAAAAACAACTAAACTAGGTCCAAAAGCGATACTGTATTCATATGTTAAACAATCTTCATGCAATACGGAAATTGCTTTATATGTTGTGTTATTGTGCAATCAAGATAGACAAAAAGACATTTCGTATATAAAAATGTCTGCAAGAATGATCCAAAACACCCTAAAAGAATGATAATGTAGAGTCTCTACAAGAATGATCATGAACAGTTTAAAAAAATGATCATGCACAGTCTAAAAGAATGGTCATAAACAGTCTGATAAAACCCAACCTCATAGAGTAACGATCATGAACAGCATACAAGAATTATCATTATGAGTCTGCAAATATGATCATGAACAGCCTGCCAGAATGATCCAGAAACATCATGAAATCGTGTATGAAGAAACCAGTCTGTAAAATATTTGGTATTTGGAGAAGAAATCAAATGAAGTTGACAGGGATTGCCATAACTTACTTATGTTCTTTTAAGTTAGCAAAACATATTGAAGAGACATTCTAAATTCCATACTACTGCAGGATACAGACAAATGCTGCTGTTGTATTATTACTTGATAACTTACTATGTATACATCTAGTATCTTTATTATTTAAAGCAAACAAAACATGTTAAATTATAACAAGGCTTGTAACCATAGGATGACATTTGCCCCCTTTTTCCACATTTTTCGAAACCTAAACGCAAAACCTAAACGCAAAGTGTGACAGAATTTCAGACGGACAGAGAGATGGACGGACAGACAGACAGACAGTGTGATCACTTTATGCCCACCTTCGGGGGCATAAAAATGAAAAAGATCTAACCAAAGGCAAGGTTTTAGTAAAAAAATAACAAGACGGTCAGCTCTAAAATAATACAACACAATAAAGAATAAAATGTAAAATACTAGTGATTGCGACAAAAAAAATGTGTTGATGAAACCATTGGAATTTAGAACACAATAAATAATTACAACTATGTACAATTAATGACCTACATATACAAAATGCACATGTTTCTAACAGCACAATGTAACTTATGGAATGTTGGTCTGCATAAGCAGTATGAAGTGAATGACGCAGATATGAATCTATGGAACAAATTCATTTTTTTTTTTTTAAAGCAAGTTGCATGAACTGTNAAAAAAAAAAAAAAAAAAAAAAAAAAATCTTTTATGAGTATTAAATGACTCAAATTGTGAAACTGAACATTTATTATTTACCTAAAAAGTTGTCTGGCTACTCTTATGATACAGATACTAGTAGGGAATGCTATTTTTTGTTTTTGAAAGTTGAATACAATATGTATTAGTGGAAGAAATAAAAAAGGTATATAATAAAATTTCACACACATGCCCACTTATATTTAATAGCACATATTCACTATGCCTAAATATTAAAGACTCTAACAACAATATTTCTGTAGCCTTGATTATGTTATCACAGTCTATTTATGCCCCTTGAAAAACAGGCGTCTAAAATAACTTTATTTCTGTATATGGAAACTAATAACATTACTATAAGAAACTTTTCAGCTGAAATAAATAAATGATTGTTGGTAATTTAATATATATTATGGAAGTAAAAATATCACACTATTGTTTATTTACATGGGTGTAAAAGAGAACAACAATAAACTTGTAAACATGGAACAACCACATAGCCATAAATAACCTCTTTTTGAAATTATACAGATCACAAGTTGCCAAAACATATATGTACAAGATATACAAGTAAAATGAAACATAAATTATATAACTGTCTTAAATAGCCATGGAAGGATTTGATCAGATTAGTTCCCATTATAACTAAAGGATTTTGACCATTATCAAACCCTCACAAGATTATCTATACGACACCTATTGAATACTGATAATACATCCTGATTCATGCAATTATTCTACTATACTAGTGTGTGTTTAAAATACAGGGTTTGTTAATTCCCTTCACTTCATTACATAACAAACGGTATCATCATGGCTGGGAAATGTATCTCCGCAAATCAAATAGCTTAGAATACATGAGGCACCAATCGTTTTTACATGTTACAATTCTTTATAGATTCAATGCAAGTAAGAACAATGAGTCTTGTATTTGGTGAGATTAAATCTCTAAAAAGATAAAACATGCAGATGTAAACGATTAAAAACCCTTTGTTAGCCCATCATCAACAACAAGGTCATGGAAATGATTTTATCCTCTGAACACTTAACACAAATCATTGCTTTTGCTGATTATCACCACTGACAATGACCCTGACTTTTCCAAGGTTTGTGTGACCTGACCTCTGTCACCATAGCAACAAACCACTCAACTCCAATACAGTCATCACTAGATCATCACTTCTTAATGGCCGCCAGACCGCTGGCGGTGATTGTGCCCACATTCTGGTTATAACTGCCAAACATGGCTTTTGGGGCACCCGAGGAGGGGTTGTTGATTGCATTACTGTACTGGCGCCGTCCAAACACAGGCTTTGGTCGAGGCTGCGAAGCTGACGTTGGTCTCTGACCAGGATTCTGACAGGGGAAAGAACCATGAAACACGTGAATCATAACTAATGTAAAATAAATTGTATCCCAATCACCATATTCTGTAGATTCCGTAGATAGAATCAGACACTATAATATCGACATAATTATTAGATTTATAAGTGTATGCACAAACATTGATTTGTTCCTTCATTATTGTTGAAATGAGGCATATGTTGAAACATAACGAATCACTAACTTTTATTTGAAAAAACAAAACACTTGGGTGTAACAAAAGACATTATTTCACACTTGTATGAAAACAATGACAAATTACTGATTGAGATACTAGTACCAATATATGATTCACACTCTGGGAAAACTGGGCTTAATGCATACGCGTAAAGCATCGTCCCAGATTAGCCTGTACAGTCAGCTTAGCTAATCATGGATGACGTCTTCTGCTTATATGGGATTTTTTGCTCAAAGGAACTCTCCAAAAAGAAAATCCAGTATAGGCAGAAAGTGTCATCCTTGATAAACCTGTGCAGACTGCACAGGCTAATCGTTGACTATAGTTAACAAATATACATAAAGCCTGGGTTCTAGACACCGCCTCATATATATTTACGTATAAAAACTATTGACACTTTCACATGCATAGGTGCTTTAAAATTTAAAAAAATTCAAAGATTCAGTCCAGACCCTTTATTGTCAAGAGAATAAGAAATTTTGAAGTTAATAAATCATTTGTAAATACAAAACCGTACTTTTCCTTCAAATGAATAATAAAGGAACCTGGAAAGAAACCCATCTGATGGTTTAGCACAGAGCAGACTTAAGAAACAAACCAAACACTAGGTTATAATGCAGGGCAGAATGAGATATAATTACAATATTCAACTGTGTACACAAGTGTGATGTGAGAGGACATGTTTTAAACAGACAAAAACAGTGGACTTTCTCGTGTATTGTTAAACGTTAAGGGATACAAATACCTTCTTTTCACTCAGACAACTAACTTTCATTACAAACATTTTTGCATTTCATCTTGCAGAATAAGGCATTTTAAAAGCAAATATATTTTCAACTTATGCTTTCCTGAAAGTGCACTGAAATACAGGACACTTCATTTAATTATAGAACATTAAGAAATCGAACTTAATATACACAACAAAATAACAATTTATTTACAAGCGTCAAGCAAGCACTAGATTATTGTGATTCTGATTCGGAATATGCTTGGAAACAAAAAAACTCCAGTGAAAGGGTAAAACAGAAGGCCGGAATTCCATCTACAGAAAAGTACTCATAAGTGAAATGGCATCTGCATCATAAAATTTGAATAGCATTTTATTTGAAAAATCCTGTCAAAATGAAGATGTGAGATTGTTCTTGGATTAATCCATTCAAGTGTCAAAGCTGTATTGAAAACGCCTCATTTTGGGTTTACTAAGAATTCTGATCTTCTGAACTAGTCCACTTAGTACAAATTTGGTCAATGTCAAGGTCAGGTGATGCGGATATATTGATAAGTGTTCTAAGACATGTTATACGAAACATTGACATTTGGGTTTGGAGAGGCCGGTAATAAAAAGACAATGTTAATCTATTTATAGATGTTTTAATTAAAAGGTTTATAGACTTTAATTAATTAAAATTGTATGTGCAAGTCGACAAATATTAAACAAGGCTCTACTGAGGAAGCATTAACCCTTTGCATGCTGGGTAATTTGTCGTCTGCTAAAATGTTGTCTGCTGAATTTCTAAAATTAGCATTTTCTTCGATTTTTTTCAAAGAATACTATCAGAATAGCAAACAGTTTGGATCCTGATGAGACGCCACGTTCTGTGGCGTCTCATCTGGATCCAAACTGTTTGCAAAAACCTTCAAAATCCGGTTCCAGCACTCAAAGGGTTAATTCACTCAAATGGTTCACCAAAACCTATCCACTTTTAAAAGATTCAGAAAATTTCAGAACAAAACTAATTTAAAAGGAATATAGTCACACCAAAATATTATAAATATTCATATAATAAGTGTTCACATCAGAATTATATTATAACAACAGCAGTTTGTGTAAAAGTTTGTCAAACCTAGTACAAAACTGGAACAACCAGGATTAGTTAGAAACCAACGCTCTAGCACTTTGTCTTATGACCATTTGTGGCCAGTTTAATGGAGTTTGGACCAATTATTATAAGAAGCAGAACGCTTCGTGGCAAGTAAAGGCATTGAAACTTTCTCAAAGACAGCAGTTGTTTGTATGCCTTTGACCTGAGGCCTAGGCAGGCAAATACATAAAGCAATATAAAGAACAATAACAAACAGCCAATTTATGACAAAATACAGGCCAAGACAAAGCAACATATAATTATATGCTTTGAAAAAAAAAACACACTTATTTGAATGGCATTTTAAATTTTCATTTAACAACACCAACAATACAGAAGTATGCTTCAATTTAATCCACAAAGTCTTCATTTTCACCATTTTGGGAGCCGTTTTGGCTAACTGTTGAGACTTATTAAAAAATCGTTTAACGGAGATCTTCAATTGGGAATTTGTGCGTCCCATTTAGGAAAAAAAAAAAAAAATTCATTGGGAATAAGTCCTTCTCGAGACCCCAAATTTGAACGAAAACACACACACTGTTTTGGCATTTAACTTGCGTACTCTGCTGTAGATGGGAACTCCTTGAGACATGATGTCTAAGAGCTGCAGTGTAACACACTTACATAGTAATTGCTGCCGATAGGGGGCAAAGGGTCACCGGGGCTACCCCGAACCCATCCGTGATTTAGCTGAGAGGGATAACAATTATATATATGTGGCTCGCTCTGTGAAAAGGGGGTTTAATGCAGGTGCATAGTGTCGTCCCAGATAAGCCTGTGTAATCAGGGTTGCCACTTTACGCTTTTCTTGTATTTTTCGCTTTTTAAGAAAGACTCTTCTGGACAAAAATCCAGTTTAGGCCGAAAGTGTTGTCCCTGATTAGCCTGTGCTGACTGTACAGGCTAATCTGGGACAACACTTTACGCACATGCATTAAACCCTCTTTTCACAGAGCTAGGCTCATATGAAGCGACACAGAGGAGGTTGAAGAATGCTTAACTGCTTGACAAGGACACAGGTTAGCAACAATATACTTCACATAGTTACACTTATCACAGAATTAAATGATAAATGGATTTTATTCTTAAATTGTGTAATTTCTTTATTAACTAAGGTAAATTTTGCAAGGACAGTAAAATATTGCAAATGCTTCTTCATTGTACATTGTGCAATGTATATGAATGTTAATCAAAAACTCAAAATCATGCATTCTACAAACATGCAACAGGAATAATCACAATTTTTTTATGTCTTTTGTTACACCCATTTATTATAACAAACAGAAGCCTTAAACTGTACAAATTTTAGTTTGAAACTGGTACATAATTATATATATCTTAGAAATCGTCTTAAAGTTAAATCACATGTGTAAAAAAAAGTGGTCGAACAAGCCACAACCACCGTTTTCTTACCATTCTGGAGCTGGTGACAGCGAGTCCAGCCTTGTCGTCCCGGGTGATGGTTGGGTTGCTAGGGTTACCATAACCTCCTGAGATCTGACGACCAGGGCCACGGGTACCGGCAGGAGGGGCTGAGGCCTGACGACCTCTTGACCCGGATGGGTACATGTCCTGTAATGAAGCAATCAGCCAGATGTACTGAGAAAAAGGTACGAGGGCTTTAGGGTGGCCATTTCAGTTGTCACTTTTGTCCAGGGTGACCCTGAGCATTTATGGACAAATGAAACATGGACAGATTTTAATATATGTTTATTATATTGTAAAAAAAGCCGTTTGCCATCCCTGTTTGCTGAAAATATTTATGTATGATATGAAATCAAGATATTCTGTTTGAGACTAACAGTTTTAACAATAACATGTTTAATTTACAAAATTTCAAAGTAACTTTTTTTTTTAATTATTTTATTTTTTAAGAAAAAATAAGTTGTCAGTAAAAGATTTAAAAGTAGTTGTGACTGAAAACAACAGTTCTTAGTGTATGACTTTTACTTCAGATGATATAAATTGGTATTAAAATATCTTAATTGATCTGAATGTAAAAAAGTGAACAGCTTTCATATACTGTAAAGCTGACATAAGTATATAAACAAATGAACAGCATGAAAAGGTAGAATATGAAATTATTGAATTAAATGGACAAAAGGACATACGTTTATTTGTATGGTATTATTAACCTTATAAAATCAGTTCAACAAGTGATGCATGTAAAACATATATGCCCCCAGCTTGCAGCCAATTCATCCCTGTGACCTTGACCTTAGATCTGTTAATTTGAAAATCTTTAGGGGTCAATCCTCTGTTAAGACTATAACCAAATACTAATTTATATTAAGTCTCTAGATATTGTGCCGGAACCAATTTCTTGATATATGACCCTGTGACCTTGACCTTAGATCTATTAATTTGACAATCATAAGGGCTCATCCTTTGTCAAGACAAAGCTGCATATTAATTATAATGATGCTAAGAAATCTCTCAATTTTGTGTGGAAACCAATTTTATGATAAAACCCCATGTGACTTTTGAGCTGATGACCTCAATAACAGTAAGTGCCTATATTTCGTCCCCAGTAGCCTCTATGCCTATTTGAATGATCGTATGTCAGAACGTTCTCAAGTTATTGTGTAGACGACCTCATGTTACAAGCTCATATGACCTTGACCTGTTGACCTCAAAATCAATATGCCTCAATATATCCGCAAAGTGACTAGCACATCAATTTTAATGATTGGAGGTCTAAATATTCTATAGATATCATGAAGAAATAAAATTTGTATACAAGCTCACATGACCTTGACTTTTGACCTGGTGACCTTATAATCAAAATGTGTTTTCTTTTTCTCCCTTGTCACCACTATATCAGTTTGAATGATTGCAGGTCAAAGCGTTCTCAAGAAATGGTGCCAAAACAAATTCCATGTTACAAGACCCCATGACCTATGACGTGGTGACCTCAAAATCAATAGATGTCTTCCTGTTGTTTTTTTAAATGCCACTAGACCAAGTTTCATGATCTTAGGTCAAAGAATTCTAAAGATCTCTTGGAAACAAATTAACTGTGACAAGCCCCTGTTACCTTGACCTGTTGACCTAAAAATTAATAGGTGTCTTCCTTTCCTCCCACTCAACCTTAATACCGAATTGCATTGTTGTAGATCAAAGTATTTTCTAGATATCGCGCTGAAACGAAAGGTCTACAGACCTACCTACAGACAAATGCAAAGAAATAAACCCCCACTTCTTTGAAAGGTGGCATAACTTTGTATAACATAAAAAAAAAACTTTCCATTCAATGACTATGCAAATTATTGTGATCCCTACATACTTTAACAAATATACAATAACAATCAATAACACATGTGTCTAATATTGGCTATTTCTAGTGCTTTTTTATTAGTATAGATAGTAATTAAAAAAACACCTTTTTATTGTAATTTTACTTAGATTAAAAAAAGTTTGACCTTGTATAGTATAGCTTGGACTTTTGGGTTGAATAGGTGAGCTAAATATGACAGATAAGGCTTTAAGAACTGAAAATAAAATATTCACTTCATTAAGTATTGACAAAATCCCCGTAAAACGAAATAACTTGCCAACACATATATTGAACACACAAACGTCTCAACAAATCAAAATGCATTTTTAAAGCAGGACAACACACAAGTCATCAAAAAGACATGCAAAATATTGACCTTATTTCTGGTTACCTACAATATATTTTTTCTTACCCAGATGTCAATGTATATTGATTTTTATTTGGTTAATTAAATATCCATTTAGGATATCACTACATTATCCAGGGAATAAATCTTCTGTATATTAAATGCATAATTGTGTAAACAGACATTTCAAGATAGTGCATGATTGTGTGCTCTACATGTATGTGAATGTAAACAACAGGTTAACAGGTCGACTAATTCTATTTTTCTTCCAAAAATGAATGAAACTAGAGCTTTGTCACAAACATGAATGTTACCTCTGCAATGCTTTGTCAGTTTTGTTCAAGGGCAAATAACTATACTATATGTGGATCAATGGGCACGAAAAAGTTCCTTGCACAGCTACACTTCATAGTGATGATATATTTGTAGTTTAAATTTAATAGCTTGAGAAATGTGTAAGTAGTTTCATACACAGGCTTATAACATTTCATGCGGACTGACTGACCCACAGTAACTTCATTAAACCCTCTCTCAAACTTTGTTAAGTTAAAACAATTTTTATTTAGTTCATTGTATATACAATGTCATGTAAGCAATAAAATACAAACATACAAACTACTTATGGCAAAATATGCCAGACAGATGGACGTTGCTATATTGCTTAAAATTAAGACTGCAGAGTACAATTTGAAAGAAATGAGAAAGAAGCTCAAGGCTTATGACATGTCTTTCTTCTAATCTTTGTTTACACAGGTATAATAAAATTAAACACATTTTTCAACTAAGACGAATCTACCTATATCTATCTACGCATCGATACAGGAAGCTAGGCTACACACCACATGAAGCACAAGTTTTCCGCATACTGACCTGGGTCATGTAGTATTTAGACAAGAGGGTGGGACTAGATTTAAGGGTATATTGCATTCGTTCTCGGTTCAGCAGAGTGGAAACTCTCTGTGAGGGTAAGGATAAAGCATAAGGATTGCATTCCCTACAAAGTCGCACATGTACACAAGGAGTAATATTAATTTCTTCTTGAAAGCCTGATAAGCATGGATTTTCAATCACATATTTAGAACAATAAAATGATGAGTATTTATTTAAAGAATAAGCTATTTGCCAGGTACAAATGACATCTTTTAAGAAAATCCTTATACAACTTAAGCAGGACAGTTTTATAGTGAATCTTTAGGTTACAGTGTTTTAGGGGTCAAATTAAGGGACAAAATTCGGCCAATCCCAATCTTAAAAAAAGTATATATTTTCCAAAATGACTGCTTAAAATCCCCCCCCTCCCCCCCAAAAAAAAAACTTAAAATTTCATTCAAAATTTAAGATCATCTCCATGTCAAGTTCTAAATTAAATTTGATTTAAACCTAAGCAAATATAGTGTTAAAACCCAAATTTTTAGTATAAATACGCAACTAAACCATAGAAATTTCCCAATTTTATTCAATACAACATGATTTTTCCTAATCCAAAGGTCCCAAGCCCATTTCCAACAGAAAGTTTTAGAAGAAAATAACAATCAAAGTACCACAATGAGTCAGGAAAGACATACACATATCAGAAACCCTTAACAAATGACCATCAAATTCTGAGCCAAGATCATTTTTAGATAAAATTTATATGCAATTGTATAATTAATAAAAACATTTAAACAATAATTTTAAACAAAATGTAAGCATGGAAACTGTTGCTAGTGTTAATAATAGTTATATCACCAAATTGTTTATAAAAAAAAGAGGTCATTTGCAAAGAGTTTCTTATTGACTGCACATAATTATTCAGAAACTTCGTATTATGTCAATATTGAAACGAATTTGACTGAACTAAAACAATTACTTAATAAGCTTATCTACCGCATAATTTAGTGTAATAGAAGCCGCGTCATGCAAAAATGGTCTCATAAGTGGACATGGTAGATCCTGACCAGACTGCGCAGATGCACAGGCTGAGCTGGAGCTATGCTGGCCGCATATGGCATAAGACCCATTTTTGAATGATGCTGGTCATATAAGAACCAAATGAAGATACCAAAGAATGTTTTTAAAAGAGGAAGGTTCAAAACTATCAAATGCAATGGTTTTTAAGAGATTTTTTACATGAACAATAAGGCTATAAAAAAGAAAAAAAGGTTCTATATTAAAAACAAATATTATGTTTTTACCCAGAAAATGGAAGTTTCATAAAAATTTACCAATGTTACAAGCGCAATTATCATTGACCAGAAAGTTAAATCTTAATGCCATTTATGAACATCATGCACTTTATGACCATTTACCAAAGTGGAGGTATATATTTAATACAGATATTGTCTCATTAACTTTCAATGCGTAATTACAATTTATGAATTGAAATAAAATAGCTATACAAAAACATAATTTTGATTACAATTTCCTTTGTAGAAGAATTATGTGCAGTCAGTCATAAGAAGCAAGTACAGCACTGGCTACAATTGCAAACTGTTACAATAAAATCACTACAAAGGTTAATGTGTACAATAGCAAAAATTTCCAGCTTTACAAACATGCAAAGAAAACAATGACGTGCCTTGGGAAAAAAATGAAAAACTAAGCATTCTTCTTTATTGGCATGAAAAGTTCAAAATATTTACTTTGGTACAAAACATACATGGAGGCTAATATGCAAATGTACATGTTTATACATTTGGAAAGAGTTACAAATAGTATTAAGCAGTGTTGGAAAATGAAATTAAAGTAAACATCAAGTTCAAAATAGACCATATCACAATATCAATTACAAAGTCAGAATTTACTATCTAAACAATTGTAAAATTATGTATTTATTTTATTTAGCATAAAATATTCTTGACATAGCAACTTAAAACTGTCTAAAAGTGCAAAAAACATAGAAATTATCAAGAGACCATTGTTACTGGTAGTGGCCATTCAGCACCTACCATGTTTTCATTAGTTTTCTGTCGGGCATATGTTGTTCTCTGTTTGGTCACTGGAGCCGAGGGTGGGGGCTGATGATCGTGCGTCGTACGACCAAATGCTACTGAAATAACATACATAAAGTTTTTTATGAGGACAAAATATTTACACCATAAATATGAGCACTGTCTTTTTGTAAATAGAATTTGTTAACATTAACAGTATGATTCGAACTAATATTTTAATAATAACAAATTTATATCATAATTACATGGAATAATATTTTAGCTGTAAAACTCATTTTGCAAAAATTAAAAGGTGACTAAATTACATGTTTTGAAATTGAAAATGCACACATATACTACAAACATAAACGGCCTGACAAGGTTATAGCACGGATATAGGGCAACATAATCCATGAATCCCAAAAAGAGCGTTTTAGAGAACAATTAATTTTGTTACAGGACTCCGGAAACTGAAGCCGTTGAATATGTTACAGGACAGGGAGAGAGGGGCTGGCAACTTAACAACACTGTTAAACAGACTGTGTCAAAATCAGTCGCAGTGGTGTTATGGATATGGTGTCCATCTAGCAACCGGGAGGTCATGGGTAAGATCCCCACTGTGGGAGTGTTCTTTAGATCTCCCTCAAAGACACCAAGTACTGGTTCTGGGCCCAGGAAACGGATTTAAAAGCGTTTCAAATAAGTAATAAGTACTTTCAATGCAATCCAGCTAAAATAAATAGGTATAAACTAAACTAAACTAACACACCGTGCCCAGCAGAAAATGATGACTGATGGTGCCTAGGTGGCGGGGTGTCTGGGTCTTGCTCGGCATAGCGGGTCTGCTCGCGGGGAATCTGGGCCATGTAGTGACCCATGGGCTCTCCTGGGGGCATCTCCTCCCCCTCCTCCTCATAGTCGGGGGGCGTGGCCTCCCGAGCCTGCGCTGCAATGTGCTTAGCACTGCGCATCTCCTGACGCTTCCTGCGCCGCTCGGCCTTCTTCTGCATGATCATCTGTGGATATGTTAGATAAAAGATAAGCACGGCTGTCATTATTAAATCAAAGAGAACCTTTTACCCTATCTTAACAATTTTGCCACGGGACTGAGCAGTCCCTTGTGATATTATCACTATTTTCGAGTTGATATAAACAAGACCTGTGTTTGTGAAACACGATACCCCAAACTGCACTTTGAAGCCATACAGCAACTTTTTTAGAGAAAATTGTTCAGTCCAATGCCTGTTACTTTGTCAAAAATCAATGGACCAGAATGAAACTATAACTTGATCTGGAAGTCATGCAGGTAGACTCACACATCAACAAGAGCACCGTCGAGCAGATGCCAACGCTCGGCTGTGGGTGCTTGGATTTTGTTTTTTGACCTTTGACCTTGAAGGTCATCATTGACCTTGACCTTTTCACAACTCAAAATGTGCAGGTCGATGAGATGCACAGGAAAAACCAAAAAAAAAACAAACTTTTTTGACCTTTGACCTTGAAGGATGACCTTGACCTTTCACCACTCAAAATGTGCAGGTCCATGAGATACACATGACTGCCAAATATCAAGTTGCTATCTTCAATATTGCAAAGGTTATGGCCAATGTTAAAGTTTTCGGACGAAAACGACGACGACGTGGAATACGAGAGGACTATGACAATACCTCGGGTTTTCTTCGAAAACAGCCGAGCTAAAAATCAGGTTAGAATCTGGAAGCGTTTAGGAACAGGTTTGTATCTTAAACCGAATGCCAAGCGGACAGACGGACAGTCCGCACAGGCTTATCAGGGACAACACTTTCCGCTTCTATTGTATTTTTCATTTAAAGGAAGACTCTTCTTGACGAAAATCCAGTTTAGGCGGAAAGTGTCGTCCTTGTGCGAACTGCACAGGCTTTTCTGGGACAACACCTTACTCACATGCATTTAAGCACCTTTTTCTCAGAGTGTGACTCATTTTAAAAACAAGAGCACCGTCGAGCGGATGCCAACGCTCGGCTGTGGGTGCTTGGATTGATTTTTTTTTACCTTTGACCTTGAAGGTCATCATTGACCTTGACCTTTTCACCACTCAAAATGTGCAGGTCGATGAGATACACATGAAAAAAAAAAGTTTTTTGACCTTTGACCTTGAAGGTCATCATTGACCTTGACCTTTTCACCACTCAAAATGAGCAGGTCGATGAGATACACATGAAAAAAAAATAAAAAAAAAGTTTTTTTGACCTTTGACCTTGAAGGATGACCTTGACCTTTCACCACTCAAAATGTGCAGCTCCATGAGATACACATGCATGCCAACTATCAAGTTGCTATCTTCAATAATGCAAAAGTTATGGCCAATGTTAAAGTTTTCGGACGACGACGACGACGCGGAAGACGCGGAAGGACGAGAGGGCTATGACAATACCTCAGGTTTTCTTCGAAAACAGCTGAGCTAAAAATCATCCGACCATAACCGGCTGATAATATGCACATCTCCTGTTGGTAGTGAAGCTTCCCATAAAGTTTCATTGAATTCCCGTAATAAGTTGCTGAGAAATAGCTCGGACAAGAATTGCACTATATGTACAATGGAAAATTTCAAAGGGCTATAACTCTGTGAAAAATCATCCGACCAGAACCGGCTGATAATATGCACATCTCCTCTTGGTAGTGAAGCTTCCCATAAAGTTTCATTGAATTCCGGTCATTAGTTGCTGAGAAATAGCCCGGACAAGAATTGCACTATATGTACAGTTAATGGAAAATTTCAAAGGGCCATAACTCTGTGAAAAATCATCCGACCAGAACCGGCTGATAATATGCACATCTCCTCTTGGTAGTGAAGCTTCCCATAAAGTTTCATTGAATTCCGGTCATTAGTTGCTGAGAAATAGCCCGGACAAGAATTGCACTATATGTACAGTTAATGGAAAATTTCAAAGGGCCATAACTCTGTGAAAAATCATCCGACCAGAACCGGCTGATAATATGCACATCTCCTCTTGGTAGTGAAGCTTCCCATAAAGTTTCATTGAATTCCGGTCATTAGTTGCTGAGAAATAGCCCGGACAAGAATTGCACTATATGTACAGTTAATGGAAAATTTCAAAGGGCCATAACTCTGTGAAAAATCATCCGACCAGAACCGGCTGATAATATGCACATCTCCTCTTGGTAGTGAAGCTTCCCATAAAGTTTCATTGAATTCCGGTCATTAGTTGCTGAGAAATAGCCCGGACAAGAATTGCACTATATGTACAGTTAATGGAAAATTTCAAAGGGCCATAACTCTGTGAAAAATCATCCGACCAGAACCGGCTGATAATATGCACATCTCCTCTTGGTAGTGAAGCTTCCCATAAAGTTTCATTGAATTCCGGTCATTAGTTGCTGAGAAATAGCCCGGACAAGAATTGCACTATATGTACAGTTAATGGAAAATTTCAAAGGGCCATAACTCTGTGAAAAATCATCCGACCAGAACCGGCTGATAATATGCACATCTCCTCTTGGTAGTGAAGCTTCCCATAAAGTTTCATTGAATTCCGGTCATTAGTTGCTGAGAAATAGCCCGGACAAGAATTGCACTATATGTACAGTTAATGTAAAATTTCAAAGGGCCATAACTCTGTGAAAAATCATCCGACCAGAACCGGCTGATAATATGCACATCTCCTCTTGGTAGTGAAGCTTCACATAAAGTTTCATTAAATTCCGGTCATTAGTTGCTGAGAAATAGCCCGGATAAAAATTGTGCACGGACGGACACGCGGATGGACGGACGGACATACGAAGCGGCGACTATATGCACCCCCCAAATTTTTTTTCGGGGGAGCATAAAAATGAAATGAACACTGAATAACTCACTTTGAGGCAGCTTTGTCTAGTAACGATGACCCATATGCTGACCTAATGCTGTCTATATCTGTAACAGACAAAAATCGTCTGAGATAAGTAAATTCATTTTTAGCATTTGAGATAACCCTAGTAATTAGAAGTTCACATTGATTAAGTACCGGTAGATAAGTGTCTGTCTAGTGAGGAGGTCTTAAGTTGATTCCCACACGGGAAGCATTCTCAACATATTTTCTTCAGAGCAGGGCGCCATGTAATGTGTATACTTGCTTATTTACACATACACATTTATAAAATATAAATTGAAAAACATTTGTGAGGGTCAAAATACATTTTATGGCGCATAGGGTATGCACACATTAGTTAAAGACTTCAATGTCTGTTAAGACTCACATCAAGACTACAATATCAGATATTGATAAGTTAAATACTCACATTAAGACAACCTAAGTTAAAAAGAGTTATTAAAACTAGTAACCTTCTTTGGATGGTCGTGGGATGGTGGCCATGATCTTCTCTATCTGATTGATGGTTGAGGAGCCCGGGAAGAGGGGCTTGCCAATCAGCATCTCTGCCAGGATACACCCCAGACTCCACATGTCCACACCCTTCGTGTATCTGTGGAAGTGCAGCATTAAAATGATCAGATTCAGGGCTTCAAGTGCTGTAGGTGACTGGTCCTCAATAAAATGCTGATAATATGATATACGAAAATTCCAGTGTTTACTGTTTAATTAAGCTTTCTATTGAATGGAAAAGAGGCTCAAGTTTAGACATTAACCCTTTCCCTCTCATGAAGTGAAAATGGCTATTAGCAAAGAGCATTAATGCTGTTTGCTGCATATTAGTATCTTAGGGTTGGCAATGAAGCCTTTTAAACTATAACTAGTAAGAATGGTCTTTAATTTAATTGGATTTTCTAAGGGACAACAAACACGTTTAAGTAAGTATCTGAGTGTTAAAGGGTTAAGCTTTCTAAATTATTGAATGGAAAACAGGCGCAAGTTAAGACATTGACTTACAGGGCTTCCCCTGGCTCAAAATGTTCTAAAGCCAAATTTGACTTGCTCTGGCAAATTCCCCTTATTTTGGTTATTAAATGGGCGTTTAAAATAATTTATAAAGGAAAAGTTGTAAACAAATAGAGAATTTTCCTTGACGAAATTGGTAAATTTGTAATTATTGGCTAAATTGGCAAATGGAAGAGTAAGCCCTGACTCACCTGTGAGAGGCCAGTAGTATTTCTGGAGCTCTGTACCAGCGTGTGGCGACATACTCTGTGAGGTTGGGATCGCCTGTTTCAGCATCAATGCTGATCTGTGACAGTGAACGAGCCAAGCCGAAGTCACAGACTTTCACCATACACTCACTGTCCAGCAGGATGTTTGAGGGCTTTAAAACAAGACATAAACCCAAAGTTGTTTTGGTGAACATAATATTAACATATCATTTACATGAAAGCATTGTGACTGTATCATGATACGCAGCGAGGATTACAACCGATACAAGACATTTGTCCATAGCACACAGATGCCCCCACATTACATATGTACTTTCAAATTTGAGGCCTCTTATTGTGACATTGACGTTTGAGGTAAGGAGACAGATGTTACAAGTGGCGTTGCATAACGGTCAACATTTGTACCAAGTTATTTTCGAATCCATCAATATATGGCAAAGTTAAGGTTGAAACCATAATATTCAACAGACATACATTTGGATTATTTTGGCTAAAAAAGTATGTTTAATATCTGAATTAAATATTTAAAAAAGTTAATATGTTTGTTTGTTCAGTTGGATTTTTCGCTGATGTCATCAGCATTTCAGTAATAACACAAAAGTGGGTAAACTTACTCACAGTTGTGCTGAGTTAGCTGGTTTTACCATTATGTATGTATTGCCAGAAACTGACAACTGCCCTACTTGAATCTGAAGTAGGGGAAAAATGGCCGTAAAAAGGAGATCATGACAAATTACCATACAAGTTTTGTGGCGGTGGTCTACCGAGCTAGCCGGCTCGACAACACTTTATAACAAAAGCAACATGAACCTGTCAATAATTAAAAGTTCAGTTTAAAGGTTTAACCATTTATACATTGTATTATTGTGCAATACCTTTTGGTCTCTGTGTATCACATTTCCAGAATGGAGGTATTTTGTTGCTCTAAACAGCTGATACATAATGTAGCGCTTATGTACATCTTTTAGAATGTTACCACGCTTGATGACATTGTGTAAATCAGTTTCTGAAAGAACAAACCACAAATAACATGTGTTGCAAAAAAATAATTGAGCCTTGCTCTGTGAAAAGGGGGTTTAATGCATGTGCGTAAAGTGTTGTCCCAGATTATCCTGTGCAGTCTGCACAGGCTAATCAGGGAAGACACTTTCCACCGTTATATTTTTCGTTTTAAGAAAGTCTCTTCCTAGCAAAAATCAAGTTTAGGCGGAAAGTGTCGTCTCTGATTAGCCTGTGCAGACTGCACAGACTAATCTGTGACGATACTTTACGCAATTGCATAAACCCCCTTTTCGCAGAGCGAGGCTCGATTATATTCGGTGTTAAGAAATTAAGACCACCACTCAATTTTACTCACTTGTAATGACAAGCACAAATTCTGAGTACAATAAAATGTTGAAAATGACAAAACTAATAGATATATCTCTAGGCTCATGTTAATGTTCACTTATAAATTTTAAATATATACTTTTAAGGCATTCAAGAGAAAAAACATTAGTTTTTTATTCTACACACACTGCTATGACTGTGTTAACAATAAAGCCAGGAAAAGGGCTTTAAATATTAACTTAAAATTGAAGGCGTATATTATATATTATACAAATGTCAAACAATAATCATTATTACCCATGAATTCAAAGACTAGATAGATATCTTTATCATTTTCTGCTTTTATCACATTGTGAAGTTTGATTATGTTGGGGTGTTCTCCAAAGTCTTGTAAAAACATAATCTCTCTGAATGTCCTCTGAGCATCTGTCTGGTTGCGGAAGGCATCAAAGATCTTCTTGACTGCAACAACTTCTCCTGTTCTTCTGTCAATTGCCTTCCACACAATGCCATATGCCTAAAAGTGAAAAAAAATATGATTAAATGGACAACAAGGCAGTCAAAAAGACAGCTATAAACCTTGCTATCTGTATCAGATTTGTTTAACCTTAAAGTTGTAACCTTGATTTTCAGCAAGTGTGTCTGAATCATGCCCTCAGCACATCGTCTCAATGACTGTAACAATGTGACAGTTTGATGCAAATCTGTTAATGGTTATAGAAGATATGGACTGGATACAAAAAAAAAAAACTAAAAATATTCGCTTTGAAGTATGACCCTGACCAGGAGTGAGTAAAACACGCCTTCTGCACATCCTCTTCATGACCTAAATATGGTAGCCAAGTTTTAATTAAAATCGTTTCATGGGTATAAGCGATATGACCAGACACGAAAATATAGACTTTTAACCTAGATGCTGCCTGCATAACCTTGAACTTAAGGCATAACTGACTCATGCCTTATGCACATCTTCTAAATAATCAAAACATTTTGGCCAAGTTTAATTAAAATCCTTCAAAGGGTAGAGGATTTTTGGAGTGGACAAAAAATGGAGGCTAGAACATTAAGCCATCAATACTGACTTATGCTTTCTGTTTCGATGTCAATCAACAATGTCGCAAATTGTGACAAATTTACAAAATATTGTGAATATTTTTTTGAATGGACAAAACATTGGCTCCAATTTATTTCATGGAACCAAATTTAGTGGCGGCAACTTTTTTTTACCAAGTATAACCCCTGATATCAATGCGCTTAACATTTGAGATATGATGCGGACACGAAAAAGGAGGCTAGAACCTTTGACCTTGAAGTATGAACTTTACGTTGAGCCGGCATGACTGACTCATGCCTTTTGCATATTGTCTATTAAAATAACCTTAACAGTTGAGGCAAATTTCATCAAAATCCTTCCAAAGGTATAGGAGATATGGAGCATCATGAAAATGGAAGCTAGATCCTTTGACCTTGCAGTACCACTTTGACCTTGAGCCGGCATGATAAATGTATGCATTTTGCACATTGTCTCCCAATTTGCTCCAAACCTTTGAGGCAAGTTTCATTAAAATTTGTCAAAGGGTAACGTAGATATGGAGCAAACAAGAAATTGTTACAGGCACACTGATGGACAACAGGCATTCCATAAATTCCCCAACTGATTTAAGGATTAAAAATCATATTCCACACCTAAAATATAATTACCATTTTGTGTACACTGACTGTATAATTTAATTGCGCATTTTTAGTCAATATAACAAAGTTAACATTGAGGTATTGAATACATTTCAACAAATATTAATAAAATGATATGGTGGAACTGATTATTCAGAAATTACCATCATAACCAATATTATCAGCCAATAACCAATAAAAAATGCCGTTAAAAAGTTAATGGTAAATTATTGGTATGAAGGACAATATAATTTAAAGTTGAAGACTAATTTGCATGTCTGAAGTATGTTTTATGAAAAGAAAATCTTAATAACTTATTAATGCATTCTTTGAAGCAACTTCTTAATACTTTAAGTAATACTTTTAAATAATGATTCTATCATAATTATTTTCATTCTAAGTTTCTAACTCCTCAAAATCAATAATGCTCAAAAGGTGTTTTAGTTGCGATTTTAGTTTGACAGTGGCAACCATTATATGACAAGTAAGCATGTGTTATTTATCTTCATTCTTGAAGACGACTGATTGTGGATAACGAAAATGACTGTACATAAAGGGCAGAACACTGGCAGTTCATTTCATGCACAAACACATTCTTCGGGAGGTCAATATCAGTACAAATTCGTTTAAAATAGTTGTGATATGAAAGACATGGTGAAGTGAAATCTTAACATATAATTTAAAAAACGAACCCCTTTGCCAAGTCGTTTTTTAATTTCATATTTTTTCGTTATATGGGGTTCAACTTCAGAAGTACTCATTTTGGCAAGTTCTATTCTAAGATGACAGCCATTAAATCTAATTACGACTAAAAACGCTTATTCCGCTAAAAAACTAGGGCGCAATACAACGTTAATTATTGTTGAGTAATAATCTTTATGTCTTTTATCGAACATAGAAAATGATTGAAAAGGTATTTAATTGAAATATACATCATTTTTATCTTTAAAATATCCGTTAATACTTAAAAAATATTTCAGGAATACAAATTTGATGGACTATTTTCTGTAAAGCACCTGTTTATGACGTATTTACAATGTGCGTATTTACACTAGTTACTACCGTTACTGGGGTTCAGCGAATAACCCGGAAGTTGTCATTGGATGCGAGTACAATATTATTTCGCGACATGAACAAATACAAATAAAACGAATGGAAAGCATAATACTTTATCAGTCTGGTACAGGTGTTTAGAGTTATTTAGCATTTATAAAACTCTGTTCTCTCATAAGATGATTGTCCTCCTTTGTTAACTTTTTTTGCATACGAAAGTTTCCTTTATTTGTCTAAAGATCTTTGAATTGTCAATGATTTCGGATACTCCACATTTTCGGACAACCGCGTTTTTACATAATTGATGACTCGAACTTTTCATACAGTTTATTTTTCAATGCAATTTTACAAAAACTCTGCCCTATTGCACTTATCTGATGACAATTTGCGTTTTTACAACGGGATACAGGGTTTTTTTTCCTTCTGAAAGACCTGCCGAATTTCGGCCCTTTCCCCTAGATATTTTTTTCCCCTCTGACAGATATTTTTCCCCAAAAAATGATTTTCCCCTTAAATTTTTTTTTTTTTTTTTTTTTT
>VMBQ01006557.1:38297-56391 GCA_007657795.1 Dreissena rostriformis | reverse complement strand
ATTGCTTGATTGACCTGTTAAACAATAGAAAAAAAAATCAACGAAACAGTTCCAGCAACAAAGATGCAAAAACAAAATATACTCATTTCCTTCAACAGCGGGGAGATGTTTTCTTACATAAAAATACACGCAACGGTATGATGCTGAATCAATAGCAATCTCAAAATTAAAATGTATTGATTTAAGTGTAAGATCAGGCTATTTGATGTGTGGTCATATAAAACAAATATTATCACGCATTGCTACGCAACTCGTAAAAATTGGTTTATATGAACAGTCGTGAAATAAAAAATAACAAATATCATCTATGTCATTCCATGGGTTTTTGAATAAAAAATTGAGTTCGCGAGTGATGGAGCCGTATAGTCAAATTTTACAACAGGAGCATGACACAAATTATTTTGAAGATGGACATTATAATGATATAAGACTTCTGTGCCTTGCGGTTTCAGAGGAGACGAGTTTTAGAATTCTTACGATATAGATATAATTGGAAAAAATAACTCACAGGGCGGGGAACAATTTTGAACATAAGGGCATGATTTCAAGACGTTTGGTACTTGATTATCATTAAATTTTGGATAACAAGTACCGAAACTCTGAGTATTATGGTTTCAGAAGTGTATTTATAAACTGTTCACTTAAGTAACATCTAGGGGAAACACCTATCTCCCTGTGTGGGTCAAATTTTACCCTATGGGTATGCTTTGTTTAAACTTGGAAAAGGACCACAATTATTTGAATGTTACATAAGAAATACGAAACCTTCGGGCCTTATGAGAGCATTTATGTTTTAGTGTTTACTAAGTTTAAATAAGAGAAACTGAGAATTAAGAGAAATTGACTTTCAGGGTTTGGCCATTTGTTTCTCTAAAAGCATGATGTGAACGAACTAGGTACAAGACCACTAATCAATGTTGCATGTAAAATACCAAACCGCTGATGCCTTAATGTCGAGGAGGAACATATTTTGTTTAAAGATTTACTCATAAATAAAACATGCAACCCCCAGAATGTTACAAGTTTTACCCACAAGGGGTTAATTTAAACGGACACGTTTGAGGACCTCCATGTACTGACCAACTGTCAAATACCAACCTCTGTGAATTAGTCTTAGTCCTCTTCCGTGTTACGACCTGATATAAAATCCTTTTTTTGCGGTTTAAGAAAGAAGATCTTTTAAGTGTTTCTTTAGTTGTGACCTACATATACAATGGACCGATAACATTGAACATCTTTGAAAGATGGTTAACCAAGGATAGTTCCTTTGAAGTTTTGTAGAACTTTTTTAAGTAATTTTGCTATATAAGTCTATATAACTCATTTGATCTCGTGTGCGCGCTCATTTCATCTACAAGTGTAAGATGTAAACAAATTTAGTAACCGTTCAATAGAGGGATGTTCACTTTTTGCTAAGGGTTTTAAATACATTTACTCAGCAATTAGTATAAAATAGTTCACTTTCATACGTTTCACTGTCATGATCATTTAATTATTCAAAGAAACATATACAACATAAATGAGCTGAAATAAATTGCATAAACATTCTATAAAAACTACTCGTTTATTAATTTTTGTATAAAAAAATTCTCAGCTTCAAAAACCTGATCGTTAGGAAAAGTCAAAACATAGTTGAATTAAGATATGTTTTTTATTGGAACAATTTAATGTCGAAATAAAATTAATGAAATTAACCATAAAATACCATTGATTGAATTGTCGTTAAACACTTGAAAATATATGTTCACTTAGATTCCATATAAAATATACATTGTTTATCACTTTTTATCAAAACATTGTAAAATGTTGTCAACGCTGATTGTTCGGTAGATTCGCGAAAAAGAAAAAATCGAAAATTCATAGTTTGCAAAGAAAATTCTTACAAACTAATAACGTATCAAATCTGTTGATTTGGATTTCAATTATGTGTGTTTGAGCATAAAGAAGCGGAAAATTGATGATCTGGCCACTGAGATGATCTGTCACACTATGTCACTTTTTTTTGCAACAATAGTCTAATAAGTGATCCGATAACAAACCATAATCTTTCGGCATGTTTGAATGTTCTGAGGGTTATTAATCTGCACAAGTTTTCAAATGTATCTTGAAAATGCTTACCGCTGGCCGAATATAGCAGGTGACCATTAATTACACGCTTATACTGACTGATTTTTTGTCGGGGGAAATAAAGACGGACCGCTTACAAAAACTAATCGCTTTTTTAGGTGACCATCAGGTCAGTACGACTTCTGAGCCGTGTTGTTTCAGAAGAACATATTTTGAAACGTTTCACTTAAAACGTATAAAAAAACAAGTTACACCGAGAGCGGGGCATATACATTGTATTCACACCAGGCAAATCATGTGAACAAGATTGGTACAGGACCTCTATACAATTCTACATGAAAACCATTGGGCATCGCGGTTTTAGAAGAGAAAGATCTTCCTCTGTGTCTAACTTTTTGACCATACATGTATAAACAAAATAGTCAGCACCAGGGCGGGAAATTTGTGCACTCAAGGCATGAATTGAAAAAAGAGTATATGAAGACCACTCTAAAATATCAAATATCAAATACCAAACCAACCTCTGGGCACTGTGGGTACAGACTAGATTGTTGTCAGTTGTTAATATATATGTATTAGAAATAGAAGTTACCCTTAAGATTTAATGTTTCAAAGAAAACGTTTTTTGTAAGTTTTCACTCTACACTGTATACATATAACAAAAACAAGGTATCCTGAGTGAGTTGCAAAATTAAATCTCACCTAAATCCAACCATACCATATAATGCTATATGCGAAATGTATCCATTCTGGGCTTTGTAGTTTTAAAGAACATTGTTTTTACAATTTGCAATCGAGGTCTTTATAGATAATGTGATCACTGGGGNAATCCAACCATACCATATAATGCTATATGCGAAATGTATCCATTATGGGCTTTGTAGTTTTAAAGAAGATTTGTTTAACAATTTGCAATCGAGGTCTTTATAGATAATGGGATCACTGGGGTGAGGCAAGTTTTGCACCTAGGGTCATGTTATGAACATTTTGTGTAGACGACCACTATATTACACGCCTGGCCTAGTGGTTTATGAGAAACAATATTTTTGAAGTTGTTTAATATATATGTCCATATACATCATATGATCCCTAGGGCGTTGCCATTTGTGATCTCAGAGGTCTGATTTTAATAAACTAAAGTCTTAGTCCTCTTCCGCGTTACATTCCTTATATAAAATCCTTAATTTTGCGGTTTAAGAAAGAAGATCGTGTAAGTGTTAATTTCTTTAGTGGTGACCTACATAAACAATGGACCGGTAACATTGAACACCTTCGAAAGATGGTTAACCAAGGATAGTTCCTTTGAAGTTTTGTAAAAATCTGCCAAGTGGCCCAAAAGGTGACGTCGTCAGATGAGCAAATGTATACATGCACGGATGGACGGACGACGGATATCAGGGTATCATAAAAGTTCCACATGAGCACTATTTGCTCACTCGAGCTTAACATAATATAGAAATTGATTGACATCCTGCTTTTAAAATCAAGGTCACTAAACATGTTGGGTTAGGTATGGTTCTGGTAGTGCAAATGGTTCCTCTGGCAAAGTCACACCATTTTTTTTATAGGACAAGCGCACCTTGATTGTCATTGACCACTCACTGAGAAACCTTAAGCTAAGTGGTATAGTACTGAATACCCCTGGTTTGGGGCTACAATGGCTTCTTTTGAGGACAGTGGCATAAATTGAACATATCATGCGATTTAAATTTCTATAACACATTTTACAACACCACACAAGTTTGCCTAATTTTGTCACCAGAGAAATAATTTGCACAAGTTTCCCTTCTATGCTTCCGTGTAAAACTGGTGACCACTGGGACGAAGCTACTTATGTTCCCTCGTGCTTAATTTTGACAAATGTTGTATATTACCTCTATACTATATTAAATTTCAAATTACATACATCTTTGCCCCTGGGGTTTCAGAGGAGAACTTGTATTCATTTTCACTTAATACATAAATATAAAAACAAGTTACCCCAGAACGGGTCCTTTTTTGAACCCAGTGGCACTATTTAAACAAAGTGTAAAGCGGACATCCATGCCATGTTATATGCCAAATACCAAACCTCTGGGCATTGCAGATGTTTTTATTTACACTATATAAGGCAAGCAGGATCCCCAGGGATGGAGCCTTTTCAACCCCATTCGTATGACTAGAATAAGCTTGATTAAACAGTATTGTATAACAAATACAAAGATCAAGGCCTAAAAATGTTAAATAACTCAATTAGGTTCCGGGAAGATTGTAATACATGGACTTCCAGCAGTTATTCCATTCATCGTATATATTCTTCTATATAACTTCTTTTTTGTCGCGAAATCCCTTACATTTATTTTCGTCAAGTTAATCCGAATTATAGAAGATTCATATTTTCATTAAAGTGTTCCGAGCGATAAAAGAGGAGATGCCGTTTCAAGAACAAGTTGACGGGGGGACTGACGCTAGGACGCACGGACGGACGGACCACGGACATGACGGTATACCAATTATGTAAAATGAGTACGTTGTTCTAAGATAAACTAAACGTGAACATTATATGTAGTAAAATATGTGGGCTGACCAAAATAAATAGAAAATTAGCTTTTAGGTGAAATTAAATCGGGTGCGGGCGAATATGAACTATACGAATGCATTGAAAATGTTAAGTTCTTTTAAGATACGACTTTTAATTGCAGCATATCCAACGAACCGTTGATAATTTGACTGTGACCTAAACAATTAAAACATGATAAGTATGTGGTTATGTTCAACACCTACCCCCGCGAATGGATTCGGGTTGGATATTCTTCCCTGAAATATAAAAAAATAATCCAAACAATCCAATAAATTAATATAATGGAATACATTATAAATACTAACATTCAATAACTCAATTAGGTACAGAAATATTGTAGTTAATTGACCTCAAGCAGTTATGCTATTTATCATACATATATCAGCCCATTTAACTTCTTTTTTACAGTGAAAAGCCCATATTTTTATTTTCGTCAAGGTAAACTGAATTAAACAAGATTCATCTTTTCATAAAAGTGTTTTTTGGTCCATATCGCAAATCCGATTGTCTGTTTTATGCATAGAAACTAAGGGGTGATGTGCTTTAATTAAACACTTACCGACCGATCGGAATATGCCTAAAAAGAAAACAAACAACACAAATATTAAATAACTCAATAATGTACTGGAAGATTGTAATACATTGACGTTCAGCAGTTATTCCATTCATCGTATATATTCTTCTATATATATTTTTTTTTGTAGCGAAATCCCTTACATTTGTTTTCGTCAAGTTAATCCGAATAATAGAAGATTAATATTTTCATTAAAGTGTTCCGAGCGATTAAGGAGGAGATTCCATTTCAAGAACAAGTTGACGGGCGTACTGACGCTAGGACGCANAAGAAAGAAGATCGCGTAAGTGTTAATTTCTTTAGTGGTGACCTACATAAACAATAGACCGGTAACATTGAACACTTTCGAATGATGGTCAACCTAGGATAGTTCCTTTCAAGTTTTGTAAAAATCTGCCAAGTGGCCCAAAAGGTGAAGTCGTTAGATGAACAAATTTATACATGCACGGATGGACGGACGACGGATATCAGGGTATCTTAAAAGCTCCACATGAGCACTATTTGCTCACTCGAGCTAAACATAATATAGAAATTGATTGACAACCTGCTTCTAAAACCAAGGTAACTAAACATGTTGGGTTCGGTATGGTTCTGGTAGTGCATGCGGTTTCACTGGCACAGTCACACTTTTTTTATGAGACAAGCGCACCCTGATTTTCATTGAACTCTTACTATACTGAGAAAGACAAGGCCTTGCAGTATCAGATGAGAGATTTTACTATATAAATATAAGAAAAATGAGTTACTCCAGGGCGGGACAATGTTAATCCCATTATGCCATTTATTAAATTCATGTGACACCTGTGGCTTGGCGATTTTTGACCTAAATGTTCGGCGGTTTCGGAGTAGAATATTATTGAAGTGTTCATTTTTAAACCCCATATTAACTGATCTGCATTTACAATGGGCCAAAATACTTTGAACAACTTTAAAAAGGGAAGCACAAAGATTTCTGTAAAAGTGTATACAAATCTTAATATTATTTGAGAGATGTCATTTTTTTAGAAAAACTTGATTGACGGACTTACGCAAGGACGGAAGGATGACAAATATAACGATATACAAATCAGACTAAATGAGAACGTTGTGCTCAGATGGTCTGAACACAAATAAATATAGAACAAAATCTAATAACGATGTTGATCCATTTAATCCGCTGATTTCGTCTTTTCGTGAAGACTATATTGTCTTTATGCAAATAATCAAACACATAGTTATAACCTTAAAGCTTAATACACTAGTTCGACATAATCATATCTGTTATATGACCACTACCAGACCTAGGGGTATTGCAGTTTCAGAACAGAAGATTAAAAACCTTTTACTAAATGTATATACTTAAACATGTAACCCTCAGGGCGAGTCCGAGGGAATGTTTTTAACAAACCTATTTGATGACTTTCATAAACTTCTACACACCAAATCGTACACCCCTATGCCTTATCGTTTAAATGGATTTAAACATGTGTTTTGCTACGTAATTTATGTAATGTCAGTGACCCCGGGGCGTTGCCATTTTTGACTTCTGATGTTTCATTGAAGAGGACCACTATATAATTTAAAATACCAAATATTAAACTCTGCGCCTTGCTGATTCAGAGAAGACTTTTGACTTTTCCATCTCTAGAGTATATTTTAGTCCTGACTACCTATATATGCCGCACTTTGTACAAAATTAGAAAAGCTTTGAAAAAGGGCAAAAATGCAAAATTCCTGTTGAGTATCAAACACTTCTGCCGAGCGATTTAGCATGGGATGTCGTTTGAAAAAAAAATAGTTGATAGACTGACGCAAGGACACACGGACGCAAGAACGACCTACGGATATACAAATGATATAAAATGAGTACGTTGTGCTGTGATGAAGTATACATGTACACTATATGTGATAAAATATGAAGGCTTCACCGAAATGTATAGAAATATAGCTCTTAGTTAAAAAATTGGTGTGTCAATATGAACTCTATAAACGAATTGAAAATGTTTTTTACGTTAGGACGTTTACTTGCATCACATCCAGCGAACATCTTATCGTTTTGTTGTGACCACAAAACTCAAACCTTATTAAGGGTGTGTCTTATTTCAGCACCTACCGCGGATGTCTCCGGCTTGGATAAGTTTACCTAATATATAAAAAAATCCAATCAATAAGATACTTGGAAAATGTAAAGTATTGACTTCAAACAGCAAATAAATAATTATTCATCTATAAAAAATGTGTTTCTTTTTAGTCATAGAAAAATAAAATAATGACGTTGATTCATATTACCCGAATTATAGCAGATTGCGCTTTTTAGACTTAATTGCCTTTAGGAAAATATAAAATCACATTAGTATGACCTTAAAGCTTAATTCACTAGTTCTTTTTAATATATACCTTATACCAAATATAATGTCATTGCAGTTTCAAAGAAGAAGATTTTTAAATGTGTTATAAACATATAATGAAAACATGTAACCTTCAGGGAGTGTCAAATTTTGACCCCGGGGCATGTTGTTAAGACACTTGTTTGATGACTTTCATACAATACTACATGCCAAAGATTACACCCACGGCCTTTATCGTTTAATAAAACAGGACTCTTACATTTACTAGCGCTATGTTATTTTACATAATTTAAGTGAACCCCGATGCGCTTCAATTTTAGACCCCCCGTTGAATCTTTGAAGAGGGCTGCTATACGATTTACATACCAAATTTGAAACTCTGCGCCTTGCGGCATGAGAGAAAACTTTTGAATTTTCCTTTTTTTAAATTATTTTAGTTCGGTTACTTATATATGTTGCGGTTTAACAAAATAAGAACGCCTTTGATTGAGGGCGAATAAACAAAATTCCTTTGCAGTTTCATTCAAGTCTGCCGAGCGATTAAGTGGGACATGTCGTTTCAAGACAAAATTGGTGGATGGACACGTGCAAAAACGCACGGACGGACAGACAATGGACATAATGGTTAACCAATTATACAAAATTAGTACTTTGATGAGTTTAACATAAAATTCAAAACTTTATAAGTGTGTGCCTTATTTCAACACCTACCGCGGATGTCTCCGACTTGGGTACTTTTACCTGAAATATAAAAAATCAATCCAATCAATAAGATACTTAGACATTGCAAAGCATTGACTTCCAGCAGCAAATTAATTAATCATATATATTCATCTAAACAACTTGTGTTTCTTTTTTGTCAGAGAAACATCGATTACAATTTTGATTCATGTTATCCGAAATATAGCAGATTGAGCATTTGCGTGGAGACTATATTGCCTTAGGGAAAATATAAAAGCACAGTAGTATGACCTTTAAGCTTAATTCACTAGTTTCACATAATCATTTCTGATATATCTAATACCAAACGTAAGGGCATCGCAGTTTCAGAGGAAAAGATGGTTAAACCATTCATAATATATAATTCATAATAATATAATGAAACATGTAACCTTAAGGGCGGTACACATTTTGACTCCGGGGCATTTTCTTTACATACGTGTTAGATGCCAAAACTACATGCCAAAGATTACACCCATATCCCTTATCGTTTAATAAAAGAGGATTCCAAAATTTATTTTTGCAATGTAATATTATGTTTTTTAGTGAACCCCGGTGCACTAAAATTTTAGATCCCCTTTCAATCCTTGAAGAGGGCCACTATACGATTAAAATAGCAAATATTTTGCTCTACGCCTTGCGGCTTCAGAGAAGACTTTAGAATTTACCCCTTTTTAATCTATTTAAGTTCTGTAACTTATATATGCAGCGGTTTAAACAAAATTAGAACATCTTTGAAAGCGGGCGAATAAACGTAATTCATGTTAAGTGTCATAATAGTCTGCTGAGCGATTTAGCAAAAGATTTCGTTCCAAGACAAAATTTATTGGATGGACTGGTGCAAATTCGCACAGACGGACAGACGACGGACATTAGGGTTAACCAATTATACAAAATGATTACTTTGATGAGCTAAACATAAACATGATAAGTCGTAAGATATGAAGGCCTTACCCAAATGTATAGCAAACTAGCTCTTGGGTGAAAAGAGTCGTTGCGGGTCAATGTAAACTCTACGCACGCATTGAAAATGTGTTTTGTTAACGTTACGACCTTTGCTTGCATTATATCCAACGAACATCTGATCGTTTTGTTGTGACTCCAAAACTTAAAACTTAATAAGTGTGTGCCTTATTTCAACACCTACCGCGGATGTCTCCGGCTTGGATACTTTTACCTAAAATATAAAAAATCAATCCAATCAATAAGATACTTAGACATTGCAAAGCATTGACTTCCAGCAGCAAATTCATTAATCATATATATATTCAGCTAAACAACTTGTGTTTCTTTTTTGTCAGAGAAACATCGATTACAATTTTGATTCATGTTATCCGAATTATAGCAGATTGAGCATTTGCGTGGAGACTATATTGCCTTAGGGAAAATATAAAAGCACAGTAGTATGACCTTTAAGCTTAATTCACTAGTTTCACATAATCATTTCTGATATATCTAATACCAAACGTAAGGGCATTGCAGTTTCAGAGGAAAAGATTGTGAAACCATTCATAATATATAATTCATAATAATATAATGAAAACAGGTAACCTTAAGTGCGGTAAAATTTTTGACTCCGGGGCATTTTTTTTACATACGTGTTAGATGACAATACTGCATGCCAAAGATTACACCCATGACCCTTATCGTTTAATAAAAGAGGATTCTAAAATTTATTTTTGCAATGTTATATTATGTTTTTTTAGTGAACCCCGGTGCACTGAACTTTTAGATCCCCTTTCAATCTTTGAAGAGGGCCACTATACGATTAAAATAGCAAAAATTTAGCTCTACGCCTTGCGGCTTCAGAGAAGACTTTAGAATTTACCACTTTTTTAATCTATTTAAGTTCTGTAACTTATATATGCAGCGGTTTAAACAAAATTAGAACATCATTGAAAGGGGCGAATTGACATAGTTCATGTTAAGTGTCATAAAAGTCTGCTGAGCGATATAGCAAAAGATTTCGTTCCAAGACAAAATTTATTGGATGGACTGCTGCAAATTCGCACAGACGGACAGACGACGGACATTAGAGTTAACCAATTATACAAAATGATTACTTTGATGAGCTAAATATAAACTTGATAAGTCGTAATATATGAAGGCTTTACCAAAATGTATAGAAAACTAGCTCTTAGGTGAAAACAGTCGTTGCGGGTCAATGTAAACTCTACGCACGCATTGAAAATGTGTTTTGTTTACGTTACGACCTTTGCTTGCATTATATCCAACGAACATCTGATCGTTTTGTTGTGACTCCAAAACGTAAAACTTAATAAGTGTGTGCCTTATTTCAATACCTACCGCGGATGTCTCCGGCTTGGATCCTTTTACCTAAAATATAAAAAAAAAATCAATCAAATCAATACTTAGACATTGCAAAGCATTGACTTCCAGCAGCAAATTAATTAATCATATATATTCATCTAAGCAACTTCTGTTTCTTTGTTGGCATAGACACATAAAATAATGACGTTGATTCATGTTATCCGAATTATAGCAGATTTCGTCTTTGCGTGTAGACTACATTGCCTAAAGGCAAATATAAAAGCAAATTAGTATGACCTTAAATCTTGATACACTGGTGCGACATAATCACGGTGCCTTTACAATGTGACTTTTTAAGATTTGTGTTGGGAGAATAAAGCGCGACCCAGTTAACATTTTCACGGATGTCTTTTTAAATATTTCACCATTTTTAATGGGATAAAGTCGAGTGCCCGCTCATTCGTGAAAGTAGTCTATAGGTATCATGATTGTTTAAATAAATAAGTATCTTTTCAGTTAAGTGCAATCGCCCGTTTGAACGGTTAGAAAAATGTCGGATCAGTGTGGGGACTTCATATTACAAATGCGCGATTGCACTTTACTGCAAAAATACTTATTTGTTGTACTTAAACAATCATGATACCTATAGAAACCTCTCATGAATGAGCGAGCTTTCCACTTTATCTCATTAAAAATGGTGAAATATTTTAATAGACATCCTTAAAATGTTATCTGGGTCGCGCGTTATTTTCCCAACACAGATCTTTAACAGTCACGTGGTATAGGCACCGTGATAATCATGTCTGAAATACACCCAATACCAAACGTAAGAACCTTGCACTTTCAGAGGAGAAGATTGTTTAACCCTTAACTATATACGTATAATGAAAACGTGTAAACTTCAGGGCCGGTCAAATTTGGACCCCGGGGTATGCTGTTAACAAACTTGAAATGACAATCATACAATATTGCATGCAAAACTTTACACCCATGGGCATAATCGGATAATCAAAAAGGAGTTTACAATTTATTTTGCTATGTAACTTTACACGGACTAACGACCAACATGGCGTTATAACAATATTACATAAGTACGTTGTGCTCTGATGAGGTAAATATGCACAAAAGGAGTCGTAACATATAAAGGCTTTACCGAAATGTATAGAAAAATAGGACCTGGAGGAACAATAAATCGGGTTTGGTCAATATGAACTCTACGAATACATGGAAAATGGGCACACCTTACGTGGATGTCTCAGGCATGGATATTCTTCCATAAAATAAAAAAAATCAATCTCATAAATCAATTGCATACTTAGAAATGTGAAACATTGACTCCCAGCAGTAAAAAAACAACATCAAATGTATATTTATCTATATAACTTATAACTTGTCAGAAAAAAACATCTAATAATCATTTTTATAAAATACTCATAACTGTAGCAGATTTCGTCATTGCGCGTAGACTACATTGCCTTAAGGCAAATATTTAAGCGCATTATTATGATCTTATGTTTAATTTATGGTGCGACATAATCATTTATGCTATGATACCAATATCAACCGAAGGACCTTATAGTTTGAGATTGTTTCACTGTAAATATATGCATATACTTAAAACATGTAACCCTCAGGGCGAGGCCATTTTGAACCCGCTGCTTGATTGTTCCGTACTTGGTAGATGACTTTCATACAATGTTACATGCCGAATATAACATAGTGGGCCTGTCGTTTTATAAAAGAGAATATTTACTTGATTTTGCTAAAAAAGTTAATAGAATGTATTTGCCCCCCCCCCGGATATGGGCCTTATCGACCCCATGGGAATAATTTATGATGACAAATATACGATGTTACAAACTGAATATTTAATCTCTGTGCTTTGCGACTTAAGATTTTTTTAATTTTCCATTTTTAGATATATTTAAGTCATGATTACCTACATATTTGTCGGTTTATAATTATTTGAACACCTTTGAAATTGGATGAACCAAGAACAATTTTTGTAAAGTATCATTAAAGTATGCAAAGTGGTTTATAAGGAGATTTGTTTTAAGTTCACGGACAGATTGACACACGGACGAACGAACAACCAAAATAACGGCATCTCAATAGCACACAATAATTAAATGGTTCTCAAATAAGATGCAAATGGACGGTTAATTTCCCAAAATATATAAAGGTTAGCATATTTTTAGATAAATGCAATTTAAATCAAACAGCAATAACAAAATGTGTTTTATTCATAAACAGGTATCTTCTCATTGTACACATGCAAACCGAACAACATAATTTTAACTTTTTATGCACGATGAAATTACCGAAGACAAGTATCAACTACATCTAATGTTCAAAGTCAAAGTTTGAGACGCATTTTCATCCTTTAGTGCAATATTATGAGCATTGTCATGCCTTTCTAGGACGAATCTATTATTTTTATTTTAAACAGCTTGATTACATAGCCTTCTTATATTTTATTTTATAAAACCTAATGAAATATATTTTTCTTAGATTCAAACCAATAGGAAAGGTAATTAAAATATTAAACGTCTGGGTTAAGTTTTGAACTGAACCTTTAACCACTTACCATTCTAAGTTTAAATAGGCATATGCGTTTGTTGTGCACTGCATGTTTTTATGTGCTCCATATCGCAAATCCGATTGTCTATTTAATTTGCATACAAACTTAGGATTGATTTGTTTTAATTCAACATTTACCGACCAATCGGATTTCCTTGGCGAATATGCCGACAATGCCTTAAATGATAACAAACAACAAAAACATTAAATAACTCAATTAGGTACTGGAATTTTGTAATAAATTGATTTCCAGCAATTATTCCATCCATCGAATATATATTTTTTTGTACATAACTTATTTTTTTGTAGGGAAATCCTTAACATTTTGTTTCGTCAAGGTAAACCGAATTATAAAAGATTCATATTTCCATAAGGGTGTTCCGAGCGATTTAAGAGGAGATGCCCTTTAAAGAAAAGGTTGACGGAGGGATCGACGCAAGGACGCACAGACGGACGGATGGACAAAACGGTATACCAATTATGTCAAATGAGTACGTTGTTCTAAGATAAACTAAACGTGAACATTATATGCGTAAAAAATGTGGGCTTAACCAGAATGAACCCGATTGCATTGCAAATGCTTAGTTGTTTTACGATACGACTTTTAATTGAAGCATATCCAACGAACCTATTATAATTTGGTCGTTACATCAACAATTAAAACATAATAAGTATGTGCTAATTTTTAACACCTACCGCGTATGGCGCCAGGTTGGGCATTATTCCCTGAAATATAAATAAAAAATACAAAATCCAAAAAATCCAATGAATCAATAATAAACTGGAATAATGGAATGCATCATACAATTCAGATTTGTTTAAATCAACATTAATACATATTTCTCTGACAGAAATAACACNATATATATCGTTTGTTTGCCAGATTGATGGGATTCAAACTCGTAATGGACACTCCAACGCATTACCTACCTAGCTAGCTATTGTAACGCAAACTGGTCCAGGTCCGAAATATTATGTTCCCAAAGTTATTCAATGTTAAGTTTCATGACGACTGGAAAATTATTTAAGTAAATAGTTTATACCAGCTATAAATATCTGACAAAATAGATGTTTACTTCAAATTTCTGATACTGCTATGGTTTAATTTTACCTATATTTACATCTATAACTGAACATCAATTTAGACCTTTAGATCGGAAATAAACGGTGTAAAAAATGCATTGTATCAAAGACAGACACATTAATAAAGAATACAATCAGAAAGCACTTAGTATGTATGTGACATTACTTTTTTTTAAATACAATAAATATTTCCTGCGTCAACATTGTTGCAATATTCTATATTCTGATTTTAAGAGTAAACCTATCTTTCGGTTGAAAAATACTTAGCAATAAATAAAATCTACGTATTGAGGTATATAAAATATTTCCTTGAAATTGTTATTTCGAATCGATATCATAAGGACAAAAATGCTATATATATGTTATCGATTGTCGGCGTTTATTGAGTACACTAATGTCGGGTTTTCGGTTTTCGATAAAAAGTATCGATGCTCAGCGATATTGCAATCTTATTAAGGTTGTCGGTTTAAATAGTCTGGATAACCAATAAATGCGAGTACTTGTGTTATTGGTGGAGGGGAAGAGAGGCTGTATATATAGTTTCATTACAAATCCTCACTCAAGTCATTCGTCCGAGCTGGGTATCAAAACAGCGATATTAGGATATCCGACCTAAGTACAATTGAAGTGAACATGACACAAGAGGATGCATTAATTTAGATAATGCTACATTTTATTCCGGTTAAACAAATCCACGGGTGTGTTACAATTCTCTTTTATTTGTAAATAAGTTAATTCCATGCTGATATCGTTCGTGGCAAACAGTAGTTACGCTATAAAACATTTTCATAAAATACGTTTGACTCTGAATGAAATAGTCGCCATTAGGGGAACGAATTATATTGCACGTATATATTTGTTTGATAAACGGCTTGTCTTTGAAAGGCCTTAGAAAGTTATTTTCGTCAAAAAAACACATGCTGTACTATTTAAGGAGCTGAATCAGTCGATTCTATATGAGGAAGTTTGCAAACTTTTCATTTTGAACTCTAAGTGTGACTTTGACCTTGGGGATAGGGAGACGAGTGATGAACGCGACACTGTGTCTGATGATTTTGTATTGTTGTGCCAAATAACTTCAAAAAACATTTATATGTGGAATTGTTATTGTTAAGACTGGCTTTCTCAAGTTGTTATATGGACAAATTGTATATTTTACCATAAACCTTTAAGTTTGACCCTGACCTGTAAAGTAGGTGTTACACGCGACACGTAGTGGTTTACATTTTTGCCGAGTTCTTATAGATTCCATTAATCGGCTAAGAAATGACTGACACAGGAATTTTCGGACGGACATTAAGACCCAAACATACAGATAGACAGTGTGACTGCTATATGCCGTCTTCTTCAAATAGAGGGAGGACATAAACAAAACAACACTCATTTATACTCATCAAAAATGCTGTAAAAGTACAATAGTTTACACGAATGTATACACATAGATAAGAAATACGTCGCTTAAAAAGTTTCCCACATTCATGAAATGTGATTATAAATATTTAAATGCGAACGAAATAACACAAGAAAAAATAAAAATAAAAGCCTCAATAAAAATATCCAAACTACCGCCTTATTTGTCGAAGGAAAAAAATTTGAAGGATTCTTTACCCACATATTTTGGAGATTTTTCAATTCTATTAATCCATTACGACCGTATAACTCAGTATGAAAATTGACTCATGAGTCTAGACGTGGATTATTACCAATTAAATTCAAAGAGAATTGCCTTTCTTCTTCTTATGCACAATTAAGACTGTATAGACTTTTGTGAATGCTGTATAAAGGGTTCCATAAGGTTTTTTAGGCAATTACGACCTATACGCACTCGGTATGATTTCTGGACGAAACATAGGGGTCCATTATTTTTAAAACCCAAATTGTACCATATCCGCCAATTTGAATGTTTTCTGAGCACACACTGTAGGGGTTTGTTCTCAAAACGCGAAAGAACCTGCGGAAAGTGGATGGAAACAGACGAAGAGGGTTCATTGCTAATGTAAAGCAAAAAATAAAAAGAACCCTCTAAAGGTTGACTTGACGCATAATGAAAGTGGTCAATTCCTTGGGTAATTCTACAAATATCGTGTTACAAAGTGTAAATGTTTACTTGGCGCAGACGAATAGGGGTCAACCAATTATAAGTATAAACTCAAGTTTAAATTTAAAATCACACTCAGACGTTGTCAAAGGGGAGATTATTATGAGTTTATTACTTTGCCGTGAATTAAAACCGAAAAAGAACATACGAAGTTCAAACAAATATAGATGAATACTGGTAGAGTACAATGTACTTACATATACTTAATAAATAAATACATTATTTAAAAACACCCTGTTAATGTTGATTTTGTGCAGATTGATGTGGTTTAATATTGTTAATACAAATAAGGCCATGTACGCGACTGAACGTTGATGTAGATGGGTTATTAAGTCTTTAAAGCAAGGAAGACCGTATACGCCTATGTGAATACTTCTTGACACAGATACCAAGAGGTACATTACTTTTACAATGAAAATAATACCGTTTAAGCCACTGTCACTAAGGCGTGGCCGCATATAAGCACGTATTCATTACTTTAGTAATGCAATTACGAAATAAAATAAACTTAAAAAAAGCAACAATAGGGGTCATGCAGCGCGTGGTAACGTGTACTATTACCCATGCATGGGTACAATAATCAATGAGCTAAAAAGAAGAATAAAGCTTATAATTTCACGTGGTGTTTCATAATGTTCCTGTTAATATTTATTTTTATTGGAAATGTGGTGACATTTTATTAAGAATTCGGTATAATTGCACATTGCTGTCAAGTTTTCCAATACATGCTTTTTAGTTTAACAAATGCTGTGTAATATCTTTCTGCAAGTAAAATATAAAGTAAAAGAAACCTCGTAATGCGACAAAATTTGAATCTTGTTTAAGTCTGCCATTAACGAAACATTATTAAACTATTTGATACAATAATCACTCGTATCGATATATATTATAAGATACTAATCAAATACTAATGATTCGTTTTTATTATAACCCCTTTACGAAAAAAACTATGATTGATATAATGGAATCAACATGGGCGTCTGTCCGTCTGTCTGTCTGCCCGCTTGTTTATCCGTGAGTATATCTGTCTGTCCGTAGACACAAAGAATACGTTCTTCTACACTTTTGAACGTGTAGCATTCCGGCGTTGTTCCAAGTGACATGAATGTGAATGTGACTTTTATTATTCTCCATAAAAACTTCCAGAAGTTTTTCCTGTTTACCCCTTGTACGGCGATAAACCAAATTTGTAGGAGATAAATCAAACTGCAGACATAACTGGAATATGCAGTTAGGAAGGAGGTAAGTATTCTGTACTGTAATTTTAATGATAACATGATTTTTGTACACCTGTTTAACAAGGTGTCAGAAACAATTATGTATTAAGTGAGTTTCAATAGAACCATGTGTTTCTAAGAAGAAATATGCTAAATGTCCTTGAGAATTACATTGCAATAAATGAGTTGTTATTATTGTATGCTCGTCCCCCGTATTAACAGGTTTTGAAGTAAACCGTTTCAAAGAACATATAATCAATATGGAAGCACATTAAAATGTAATAAGTCGATTCCGCTCCTGAAAATTAATTATTTTTTTGAAATGATGTGCTCACTTTTTGAAAACTGTGTATAAAGTCATTACTTTTTGAAAACTGTGTATAAAGTCATAACTTATATTGAAATAAAAAGCTCAAACTGTGCACACGATTTACATGTTATGCAACGGACCGTATTTATATATATATATATATATATATATATATATATATATATATATATATATATATATATATATATATATATATATATATATATATATATATATATATATATATATATATATATATATATATATATATATATATATATATATAT
>VMBQ01006557.1:7500-36625 GCA_007657795.1 Dreissena rostriformis | reverse complement strand
GTGTGAACTGTATGATTGTGTCTATATAATGGAATGCATAGATTTTATTTACCTCTATTATATTATTCATTTGAATTGTTAAACAACTATATTATATACTAACAGAATAACATGAAAACTAATGATACACTTTGTAATGTATGGAGGTGAATAAACGCTATAAATATAAAAAAAATAAATATATATATATATATATATATATACTGTGTCCTTCTCTTTATATAACTTTATAAGGCGTTAAATAAGGTTGCCCATAAATACCCTGCAGGTCTATATGGTCACGCTGACGAACACAAACTTGCATTCGAAATTCAACCTGGAAATCCTCAAAATTAAGAATCAGTGTTACAAAATGTCGGTTATTGTTTGCAATACGTCATTGACTGCATGACTGGGTTCAAATTGTAAATGAACAATTCAAAAACAAAGGTTATTATTTACGGTTCAAAACAACAAATTGTCACAAATAAATATCTCCGGCATAAAAATTGGTAACTTTTATATTAAATGTGTAGATTATCTTCGAAACCTTGGTGTACAAATGCATAACACTGTGTGCTTTGATCAGCACGTAAAAACAAAATGTAAAATCGCTTGTGCACAATTACAAAATCTAAAAATCATTCGTAGGCACACAATCTGCAGAAGTCCTCGTGCACGGCCTAATTCATTATCACCTAGACTTTTGTCACGGACTTTTCACTGAAATCCCAAAATATCAGATTGACGGACTGCAGCGAATTAAAAATCGATCAGCCAGAATTGTCGATGTTGTTTTAACTGATCAACCAAGCAATTGGATCCTCAGGACACTACACTGGCTCCCAATACATGTACGTGTAATGTTAAAGATACTCGTGCTCATGTTTTGAACTCAATGCGGAACCGCACCTATCTACATCAAAGAGCTGTTCACAACTGGTAAATGTCGGTGCAGCCTCACATCAAATAAGGATAATAAGTTCAACGTTCCAAAATCTAGAACAAAGAAGTCTGATCAATTTATATCAGTGATTGGACCAAAGTGGTGGAATGCTCTTCCAAAAGAAAAATGCACAAAGAACGAATTTCAATTGAAAACTTAACTTAAAACGCATTTGTTTTGAGTTTTCTATGACATTGAGGTTATTAAGTTATATAACTGTGTTCAGTGCAATTTAATATTGTTAAAAAATGTGGGCACTATAAAAATGTACTTGTAAACTCTGTGTAGTTTCATACATATATTGTATAAATTACCCAAGCAGAATAATGTTGCAGTTTGTATAATTTTGATACTGATAATGGCAGATTTGAAAAAAATAGTTAGTCCAATTACCACCGACGACATCGATAAGACAGTACATCGGCTAAAACGAAGTACATCTTGTGGCTGAGTATTTGTTAAACGAATATTCCATCGAAAGTTTAGATATATTATCACCTCATCTGTTAAATATATGTAATGCTATATCTAGTAAGTTCTTATAAGTTATGTTTATTTGTGATATTGGCCTCCTGCCCCTGACACATATATATTACAATCCATGCAAGACAATGGTGTGTGCTATATTGAATTCATAGCATGTTCATACAGATTGGTCCAAGACGTTCATTGTGCCTGTTTTTAAAAAGAATGACCCAGACGAAGTGCTAAATTATAGGGTAACCTCTTGAAAGCTGCATGTCCAAACATTTTACGAGCATTCTAACCAGTCTTTTAAATAACAGGATTGAACATAATGACATTTTAAGTGCCGCACAATTCGGCTTCCGAAAGGGCCGTTCGACTACTCACTCTATATTTGTACCTAATGCTATTGTTTAAAAGTTCGTGAATGCTAACGGACGTTTGTACTGTGTTTTGCCGATAGAAAACTTGCATTTGACTCGGTCTATCTAAATGAACTATGGTATAAGCTTTATAACACAAGTATCAGCGGTAAATTATTAACAATCATCAAAGACATGTATTCTCAAGTTTAATGATGTGTAAAAAACAGTGTAATTCATACTCGGATTTCTTTAATTGTGCGATTGGACTCAAACAAGGAGAGGTACTGTCGCCGGTGATGTTTTCTCTATTCTTAGATGTCCTTCAACTATGTTCAGAAAAAGATGTCAATTCTGGTCTTTCATGTGATGACTTGATAATAATACTAATGCTTTTTGCTGATGATATGGAAATATTCGGCCAGTCTGTAACTGACCTAGAATAATGTTTTAAAAACCTAAGTGAATATTGTGATCTTTGGGTCTTGAAGTTAATATGAGCAAAACTAAGGTAATGGTATTTCGAAGAAGTGGACCCTCTTTTGACAATAAAAAGTATTTATTTAAATGTGAAAGGTATGATATAGTTGATGACTTTAATTACTTAAGAACTGTTGTAATAACACGGTTTCGTTTTCACTCAACGCTTAATCCCTTAATGGGAAAGGTCTTAAAGACCTAGATGTTTTAATGAATAATCTTAAAACCTTGATATTTAACCCAGTATTGCTTTTCAACAATTTTTTACGTAATCGTGGGTGCGACCTTAAAGTACGGTTGCGAGATATGGGGATTTGACAAGCTTATAGATATAGAACGTATACAGCTACAATTTTGTAAACATTTTCCTATGTATCAAAGCATCTAGCAGCAGCATGAAAGTATATGGGGAACTAGAAAGGTATCCACTTTACATTAACAAAAACGTTCGTATAATAAAGTACTGGTGTAAACCTATCCAATCAAATAACGTAATCATATCAGAATTGTATGAACGTGCCAGAAGTATGAAATTATTTAAAAGCAATTGTGCTTTAAATGTGAAGAAAATATCGAATAACTTCGGATCCTCATGCGCATGGTTCAATCCATCTTCTGTCAATCTCGATACCTTCCATATTGTATTTAAGTCTACTGCTATAGATGTTTTTAAGCAATCTTCGTACAATTCAATTAATAGTAGCAACTCATTAATTACATATAAATAATTTAAATGCACATTTGAATTTGAACTTTATCTTGCTCAAAATTACGAGTATCGTCGCTCAAATTATTAACTAAAACAGGTAGACATAACAATAAAGAAATATCTCAGCGATTTTGAAAAAAAGGGGATGTCAGAATTATTGAAGACCAGTACCATGGTATCATAATATGCACAGCCTTCAATTCACTGCATTTTTTTATCAAAGCGTACTATAATAAAAGACAAAATATGTTTAAATGTATTGAATTAATGGGTACCTTTCAAATTGGTTAACCCTTGTGACTTGGTCAGTTGTGACTCACAGGTACATGATTTAAACAAAATTAGAGAGTAAAGGCTCATTACACAAAGCAATACACCGAATATTGACCCTAGCAGTTTCGCATAAGAATTTCTAAATTATTTATTATTGAATTCAACATCATGGTGAGACCACTTTGGTGTAGTCCGTGTTGCCCCCCGGGCAGGTTTTAAACAAACAGTATACTCGAATTCATCTGATGTTACATACAAAATATTAAATATATGGTCATTTTCGACATCAGTGGAATAAAGTTAGCAGAATAAAAAGAGAAACACTATACGACGGTATTCACCAAATAGTTTAACCCTGGCCTTTGCAGTTCAGAGTAAAATAGTAAAACATAAGTTTATATGTAAGTAAAACGCATGTGTACCTTGATCGTGGCAAGTGTTGACACCCAAAGGCATGATTTCAACAATCTTAGCATAGGACCCAAAATTAAAATGATCAGCCATTTAAATTATCCACTGACATTCAACTACATAAGCATATTTGGATTTGTGAAGTTTGCCAGGCGGTTGTCGTTTAAATGAAAGGTTTACTCACGGCGCACGACGGACGACGGAACAAAAAAATTGCAATCGGTTGCTTCAAACTTTGCTATCTTAACTTATATCAAAAAGTAAAACTTGCACGCGAAATATAAAAGTGTACCTTTATGTTAGTATACTGCAATCAACTTTCGTATTATTTTACAGTTTACACGTTCTTTGTTGGTGTAAAACGGTCGTTCTGATTTCATCGATTTTCATGTTATAAGGAATTCGGTAAAATTTGCTGACCCAAATGAAAAAATGTGGCAACAATTTTATTCCAAACCAACCTTTCTGAGATAATATTAGCTAAAAACATACTTTTTTAATTATATCAATCTATATTAGTTTCTCGTCAATTTCATTTACACGTTCGTTTATAGGTCTTATATCAGAAGGGATTCACTTTACCAAATCCATATCCTTTCTGGTTGTCGGAATTTAAGCAAACTGTAGCTTATTTACACATACATGTACATTCTGCTTTAAAACATACTGGTAAAGAATCTTTACGTGAAAGTTGAAATATATCTAAATATTAAAATAACACAATTTAATGACTTGAACTTATTTACTGGAATGAAGTAATTTGGTCCTAAACGAGTTGATTAACTTATATAATTTGACAGCCTTGTTACGCTGTATACCTTATCTATTTTTCACACCATCGGCAAACAGCACATTAAAAGTAACAAACCATTATTTGTTGAAAATAAAGCTGAATTTGATAGTTTCATGATTAAGTCTTATTACAATACTCTTTTGGGGGAAAAAAAATAAAGCATCATAAATATAAAACAAACATACAGCTTAGTGCAAAATGATACATATTTTATGTAATTGCATGGGAAAAATATGTCAATAATATAATATGTCAAATATGAAAATTGATGAAAACAACCTGCAAGTAAGGGGCTAATGTTAAGGAGATAAAGGTCTTTCAATTTTAGATATATTTTGGCATTTTGCATCTTATGTATGCATTTAACTAAAAGTAGACAGCACTCAACATTCACCATATTAAATATACAGCAATTGACATGTTACATTCGATTCTATGTAATGTCTTGTAATTTGTATACTAGGTAAATATTTCATGTAATATATACCATTTCAACGGAAAAAACAGACGAATAAATACACAACGATTACACCCGAGAAATGAAACGAAATAACGCTCCAAACTAAGAGCGATAATCACGTTAAGTATGTATAATATGAGCGTAAACTAAAGTTTAAAACGATTACGACAAAGTCTAATATTACGATATATGACTTAAAATCTGTTATTTGAAACATTAAATCAAGTTGACAATGCAATATGTATACACACTTTGCATGTTAGAACATGACAATTACTATGCGGATTTCGGAAAACGGATATACAAGGGAAACGATAAACTGGAAAAAGATGAGATTTCTTGCAAAAAACGAATTATAAGTCATTGAACAATGTCTCCCTGAATAACCATTGAAATGGATCGTCCCTACCCCTGAAGCAAGTTTTACCCCAAAGCCAAAATACTAACATACTGTGTGCAGGATATGTTCCTGCTGCTACATATAAAATATGAAAGTCTAGAACTTTGTGATTTCACACAACACTATTTTATAGGTATTCATCACGGTATCCCACGTTGTGCTGAAGTGAGCTTATAAGTTAAGTTATGCTATATCAATGATTTTTCGTATTATACATAATGTCGGAGGAATATATCATATGTGAATGTATGTTTACTTAATAATGAACAATATCAATCTTGTTTTATATTGTAAGTTTGTTTAACATATTTCTTTTGAAATTAAAAACAAAAAAACACCATTGAAGTATCAAAATAGATAATTTCTTGTCGATTTGTAGTATTTGTACTAAGCTGATATTATTTTGTTATCATTTTGACTGCCCTTAACATGCTTGGTTTAGTTTCTCTTTTTTCTTATTATTGGCCCCTACTTTTTTGATCTTTGGGTATGGTCAGTTCAGTCCTTCCCAAAACCGTCGGTCCTCGGCTTTTGCCGATAATAAATTGGAAAAGCCGGTAATGATTCTAATATTGCAGGACCTCGTGGCCGGTAATAAAACTATGGCGAACTTTGGAATTCCATAAACTATTGTCAGAAAAGTATCAATGCAAAAGTAAGATTTTACCGAATTATTAATAACTCCGATAATGTAAAACGTTTTTTCATTGGTTTCATTGTTTTTAAATGACGTAGTAAGTGTATATACGGGATCCGAAGATTTTTGCGAAGTCGTCATAGCGAATAACATACTTCGTCATCACTAAATGAGTACATTCTGCAAAGTACAACTGCGTCTTATTCTTGTCATTCTTCTAAATCTTTCTTTTTTGGGCCGGAAATGATCAGTCCGGGCCGGCAATGGCTGCATGATTATTGGACCTCCTGGCCGGCAATAAAAAATATTTTTGGGAAGGACTGGGTCAGTTTGTTCAGATCCATTTTTGTGGAGTCATATTTCTTATATGTTTCAATTGGACACTTTGTAGAGGATTTCAATACCATTCTACATTTCTTTTGGGGGGCGATGCAACTGGAATTGACTAGGAAGTGGGTCAAGGCCCAAAAATAAACATAAATATTTGCACGTGGAATGTGTGCGGGTTAAAGAAGTTTGTAAATAATTGTTCTGTTTTAAATGCCTTATTAAATTTCGATATTCTAGGTTTACTTGAGACGTGGGGAGATATTAGCGGTTAGTTTAATGATTTATTAGAAGAATTTTGTTGCTTTGATAATGTCAGAGTTAGGCAAAATAATGCTTTACGTAATAGTGGAGGTATTTCAGTTTTTGTATAAAGTCACTCAACAAAAGATGGCTGAGTGACACGAAATTGTTCGGATTTTATTGATTGTGTTGTACTTCATTTGAAAGTGAGCTGTTTCAATTGTCCATCTGATATTATTTTGTATATTGCATATGTCTCGCCAGAAGGGTCACCGATATACGAACACAGAGATGATGCTAACGGAATTACCTATATCGACGAAATGCTCTTATTGGTAAACAATATGTATCCCGAGTGTATGTTATATCTTGCAGGTGATCTAAATGCTAGGACTAAAACTATGCGGGACTAAATTCCTGCAGTAAACATTGACTTTATTTTTAATTCAGAGGTAGACTACGATACAGATGATTTTAAGATGCCTAGAAATAATAAGGATAACATTTATAATTCATTCGGGCATACTTTACCAGAACTCAGCTGTGCTCATGGAATTCATATACTCAATGGGCGTGTTACTGGTGACCCTGATGGTGAGTTTACATGCATTACACATAATAGAGCTAGTTTAGTTGATTATCACATTATTTCAACTGATTTATTTCAATTTGTTACGAAGTTTAATATTCTATCCTTTGATGAATCTGACCATTTCCCTATTTGCGCTACTATGATTTTTCATAGAAAAAAATAGCAACACGAATGTTGATTTATCTTCTTCCCGTAGCATTCAAAGTAACATCACTGATGATAATATTACACTTGATAAATTTAAATGGAATGATACGCTTAGGGATAGATTTATTGAGACTTTTGTTAATACGTATAACACATGCAAAGACAACATTTTTCATCAAATTACTGTATATATGAACCAGGCTCTTGAAACAATAGTATCACTTTATAAAATTGCTGCAGAAAACATGAAAGTTCAAAATAGAACAAAACGATGTAACGTTCATGAACGGCAAGATAAACCATGGTGGGATAATGAATATGATATTTTGGAATATTGTAAATATAAAGCTTTGAGAAAATTCCGTGTCACAAGCTCAAGGGGGGATTTGCAAATTTACATAAACGAAAAAAGAAATTTTTAAGTAATGTGTAAAAACAAGAAGGATATTTTCCAACACAATATGAGAAATAGGCTATGTCAAGCACGTAGTAATCCAAATTTATTTTGGCAAACAATTAAAGTGCAAATCATAAAAAAGCTTCACATTGTAGTTATCAGCAACAAATCAAACAAAGTGATTGGTTAAATTATTATAATCAATTATTATTTCGAGAAAATATGCTCTTGATTGGAACTTCTGAAGAAATTGCATAACCTGAATATGATTTAGTTCTAAATAGTCTTATCACACAAGAAGAAATAATGAAAAGTATAAATAAATTACAAATGGGAAGGGCGCATGGGTTTGATGGTATAGGGGCAGAGTTTTATAAAAACACGGCTAATGTTATATGTCCAGTATTTTGCTCTCTTTTTAATCATATTCTTAATACAGGTGTATTTCCTGACATGTGGAGCGAAAGCATTATTGTTCCCTTACACAAATGCGGTTCTAAACTGGAACCGATAAATTATAGAGGTATTTCTTTGATAAATGTTATGTATAAATATTTGGAAATATTGTAAATTCACGATTGTGTACTTGGGCAGAAGAATTTGGCAAACTAGATGAGTCGAAATCAGGTTTTTGGAAAGGTTATTCTACAATTGATAACATATTCGTATTACAAAGCATGGTACAAAAATATATAACTAAACCAGGAGGAAGGTTTTATGTAGTATACGTTGATTTTCAAAGGGCTTATGATGGTATATTGCACCTTAAACTATTTGACATAATGCAAAAAATATATTTAAAAGGAAAACTTTATAATGTCTTTGTCTCTATGTACTCAAATTTAAGGAGTCGCGTGCGAGTCATACATAACAATGTTACCACTGATTTTAAATGTAACATTGGCACAAGGGAAGGGAACGTAACTAGCACGATCATTTTTAATTTATTCATAAATGAGTTATCCCTTTACCTGCGTGACCAGGGTCATCAAGGAATTTTCATTACGGAAGATATACCAAATATACAATGTATATTATTTGCCGATGATGTTGCGAGTTGCTCTGAAACGGCTATTGAACTACAGCGTCAATAAAGTAGTATTTCTGATTTTTGTCGAATAAGTGGCATGACTGTAAATGAAAAGAAAACCGAAATAATTGTATTTCGAAATGGTGGCCCATTGCGGTCATATGAACATTGGTTCTATAATGGAAATCATGTAAATGTTACGTCAGTGTACAAGTACATGGGTTTTCTGTTTACTCCTAAATTAAGTTGGTCCAAGGCTAAAGCTAAGTTGGCAATGCAGGCTAAACTAGAATTGGCGCGGCAGAGGCCGACGCGTATCCCCACACCGAATGTTTGACCTAGGTGTGCCCCAGGGTTGGTAATGGGGCCATGCATAATTAAGATTGACCGTACTGTCATAAGAGAGGTCCAGTATCAATTTGAAGTGAATCGGTGTAGAAATGAAGAAGTAAATGAAAAATAACTTTAAAAAATGAGTGATAATTTCTTACCCGGCCCAACCCCTTTTACTTTGACCCAGGGGTCAGATCAAAATTCCAAATAGTGCAGGGTCGCACATATGCTCATAGCTACCATGTGTGTAAGTTTCAAGGTTCTAGTGCTAATAGTGTAGGAGGAGATATTGGCCAGGACGGACGGACAGACAGACGGACGGACGGACGGACGGCGGAGATAACCACAATTTGCCCACCTTTTTATCAAAAAGTGTGGGGATAAAAATCTATTAATGCCATAAAAAGTTATCAGGGCTATTTTGGAAAATTTGACATTCAAGAGTATTTTAAACTTCTTGATTCAATGGTTAAGCCGATCCTTTTATACGGGGCTGAAATTTGGGATCATACCCTTTCTGAAAATATAGAACAAGTCCAGGCTCAATTTTGCACAGATTTTATTGGTTTGAATTGGTTAACAAACATATGCATGGCCCTAGGGGAGGTTGGTAGAATAGAATTTTGTGTAGAACATTATTTCAAGTGTGTTAAATACTGGTGCAAACTTATTCACATGCCATTTCATGAATATCCAAAAAATTGTTATAATATGTTAAAAAGCCAGGATGAAATCGGAAGGACAAATTGGGCTACTTCTGTTAAAAATCTGTTATTTAATTGTGGATTTGGTTATGTCTGGGTGTATCAGGATGTTGGCAATGTTGATGTCTTTTTACAGATAAAGATCGCCTTATTTGTTGTAACACGCAAAAATGGTCAGGGAGTTTATTCGACTCGTCTAGATGTGAAACATAAAGAATGTATAAATCATTGCTTGAACCAGAAAAATATCTTTCGCGTAAAATACCATTCTTCTATAGAAAAGCATTTGCAAAGTTCAGATGTTCCAACACAAGTTTATTATTGAAACTGGACGACATCTTGGTATAGAGCATGGTCTTCGATATTGTAAACATTGTCTAAATGTAGAAAACACGCGCTTCATTAAAAACGAATTTTATGTTTTTTTTTTATTGTTCTAAATTTCACGAAGAACGTTACATTCACCTTTTTTCTTGGTATACAGGAATAAAGAAGAAATATATTGTATTAATCTGATTAAAACAAATAATGATCTGACATTGATGAAAATTATATTATTTATATATATTTTAATGCGAAAAGTTTAAACATAAATTTATTCACAACTCAAGCATGTAAAATATGACATGTCTGTATATTGTATTTTGGGCTGGTGGCCTTTATTTACAAAATAAATTGTCTTGTCTTGTCTTATCTTGTCTACATATTAAAAATCAAACATCTTGGCCATACCACTGACATTTCCTTTCCTCATGATATTGTAGGACTTGTGATGAAACTGTATATGTAGGTATCATATAGGCGAATACTGTAAAATCGATCCATTCCAGTGATTGTTCAATGCGACATTCGACTACGACTTAAACTTCGATTTGAGCAAGATCTCCGATAGTAATTTTTCAAATTATATATATGTATATGCATTCCAAATTTTCAGGAACATGTTATTTCGTTTCAATCGATTATTAGCAATGTATTGCGCTTGAATTAATAATATGAAATTCTCTAATGGATTTGTCGTTTTCGCGCAAGATTTCCAGAACTAATGATTCGAATTCCATGAAACATAATTATGCAGTATATTTATTGGATGAATATACGCTTATTGTCAGGTTATTCTGAAATTATGTGAAAGCATTAATTGCTTCATTTACGAATAATTATGAATAATGTATCGTTACCGTGCTATCTCAGTAATTAATTATCCAATTTTATTGAAACTTTATTTGCATTTACGTTAAATTGAAAAAAATGCGAATATTGTAATGTCGTTCGGCACCAATAATGTTCAATGGGATGTATTTTTCTGTGAGTCTAAATAGTACTGAGGTATTCACACATTAAGCGCAAAAGCAGTTCTATTCTGAGCTTTATTAAAGTCTACATGCAATTCCATTACAACATAACATCAACATAGCGTCATGTCGTTTTGCCCTTAAAATCGGCTCCTAATTATTTCATAAGAAATAAATACAATTTAGTTGAAGTCTAGTTATAGGTCAGACCTGCACGTATTGTCCCTTTATTTATTTTTTAAAAGGTGCCATAATTGATCAGGGTGTTGTGATCTTAATTTAACGTAGGCATTTGTAGAACTGTTCAAGATCTGTGGAACTAAGAAGCCTTTTTCAATAACATTTAGGAACCTTACATACCAAGGTGTTATATGGATATTGTGAGATAAATCAGCTCATTTTCTTTTTTGTAAAATAGGAAAATTATCTTATGTTCATGATCGTTTTTGTACCAACCAATATATTTACAAAAACATTATAGGAGAGCATATAATATACATGTATTTTGCATTGACATTTTTGCTTTGACCCGCTCTAGCCTCACCAAATTATATTCCACATCCCTTCTCTAACCATGCATGTCAACGTTAATTCAGCAAATCTGATCGAATGTTGCAAACTTGATTAAAAAGTCATCCTGAACAATCCAAAAATAGTATGGTTCTGCATCACAAATTAATGTCAATGGACATAAACTACTTTGTTAACGCCTTAATTAAAAAAAAACAAAAAAAAAACAATTGATTTAAATATAAAGAGGCATGGGCGTAATAAACTCATATACGTCAAGCCATTCGTATTGCTATATGATTATTAAACTGTATTATATTATGTTGTAGTCATAAAAAGTAAATACAAATATGAACCGTCATTTTGAAAATCAATTCCCTGATTATTATTTACCAGGCCCGGAATTCTAACAACTTTTCGTGTTACTTATATTTCTAAAACCCTGACACGTAAATGCGTAATAATGCACGCGTTGTATTCTTCGTTCTAGTCTCAAGATTAATCTTAATTCCTTATTATTAAACACTGTATGTCATTACTGATATCCCGAGCGACTGATGTCCTCAACAAACGAACATAAATATACATACAGCATACTTGTGTTTCGTAAATGAATGATCGATATAGGATCAATACAAAAGTACATTTATTCATGTGCTATGCATGAGTTTGGTGGCAACCCTGACATGAAAAGCTACTTAAAGCTGATCATAACCTTATGACAAAAGTGGCAAAAGAACAATTGAAATGATTATATTGCATGATATTGATTAATATAAAGCTCCTAATCAACAACATAACTCGAAAAAAGTGGACGCTTTGTCATATTTCAACTTAAGCGTTTAGCATGGTATCTCTGCCCGGTCAAACTATATATAACGTGTATCTATTTATATCGACCACCAGAAAAACTTTGCGAAACCAAAATTTTACAAACTTAAGTACTCTTTTTCTTTAAGATTTGCCTCTTTAAGAAAAAGTAGTATGCAACAAAAGTCTTATTTTTTATTTATAATATACTATAAAATAAAATAATGCGTGTTTTTTTCACTTTGAAATTTATTAGCAAATGTAGTCTTCCCATGGGATTTTGCATTTTCCCATGGGATTTTTCGTTTGTTTCCTATGGCTTTTTTCTCACTTTCTGCATGAGATTTAGATTTTACACGTGTGTTTATGCTTAGTTATCGAATTTTAGCATTGTGAAAGTATGTGTACTAATTTGTATTCAATTTTCTTTGACAAACAGATACTCCCATATTTAGTAGTTTCATATTTTATTTAAGTGACACATAGTACATACGCATAATAACTAGTATATACAGTTTTAAATCGAAATAAACAATGAAATGGTAAGTATATTGAATTATGAAACAAATTTGTTAATGTTGATTTATCGATATATTACTAGATTATATTAAGCTATTTCATGCTAAATACCAAACATCTGGGCCCCGCAGTTTCAAACTTTGTTGTTAATTTGATAAAAGATTTATTAATAACTCATATAAGTGTACGTAAAAATTAACTATGGAACTGCCTTTCAAACCAAGCAGCAATAAAATAGAACACGTTTAAATTTCATAAATGTGTATCTTCTCAACGAGCTAATAAAAACAGGAGCAACAGAAATGTATCTTTTTGAGGCACGGTCAAATGACAAAAAAACGCAAGTATCAACTACATCGAGTGTTCAATGTCAATTGTTTTAATTAACAACATCATTTCGTTAAAAAGTTATACCATATTACATAGTTTTCTTAACAACAAACAAGAGGATTCTCGCGAGGTAGGCGGTGTTTATTTGCTTTAGAACAGTTATTAACAAGTGAGTATTTTACGGTTTACTGGATTATATACACGTAATAGACCCCTAATCTGCGTCCAGAAACAATGCATATATGCTTATAAGGTCTTAATTGCATTATTTAATTAATACGTTCATAACTGATATAATTAAGGGACCCCTATTCTTATAAAACCGTTGCATGTTCCTAAACGGTTTGGATTGAATTGGAAAACTATCGAACTGCTTCTCATTTGCGAAATACAATAATTATAGAGGTGCATGTGGTATAACAAGCAAAATGGAAGTCATCAGCTCCTATTTAGCTGCATTCACACATTTTTTATATGGACTAATTCAGCATATATTGCAATAAAGACGATTGAGTACATACTAATGTGCATACAAGAAGCTCATCCAGTGCTTAAAGGGTGTTATTGCGTGTAATGGCCTCCAGTCAACCTTTACAGGGTGCTGATACAAGTGTATGTTGTAATTGAGTTATTTAACCCTATATTGCAATACAGACAATTTAGTACATAATAATTTAATTTGCATAAAAGAAGCTCATCCAGTGCTTCACGGGCGTAATTGTGTGTAATGGCCTCCAGTTAACCTTTATATGTTGCTGATACAATTTTTTTTTTTTGTAGTTGAGTTATTTAACCCTTCTCCGTCTGAACCCACACAACATTCATAGAGTATTTTGTCCAAGTTGCAGTTGTGCATGTTCGATTTAAGAAATTTTTTAAAGTATCATATAAGGACAACACTAGCACGCATTATTTTATATATTTTGTATCATCTTGCAAGGCGTAATAATTAAAATACCATTTAATTATTTATATTTTTATCGATATATTTATAATTTATCATTACTTTTAATGCAATCAAACACCCTTTCAAGGTTGACGGAGTGCAGATTTATAAAGTCTTACGTTTTCTAAAAAAAAAGAGGCACCGCCTCTTCGCATTTAGGGCCCATTTCACATTTGAAAATACGACACAGTAATTTTTACTTATATTATTTGGGATCATCGCGCCCTGATTTTAAGAGAAAACCTATCTTTTGGTTGCAAAATACTAAGCAGTAAATAAAATCTACGTATTGAGGTATATAAAATATTTCCTTAAAATTGTTATTTTTAATCGATATCATAAGGACAAAAATGATATATATATGTTATCGATTGTCGGCGTTTATTGAGTACACTAGTGTCGGGTTTTCGGTTTTCGATAAAAGTATCGATGCTCAGCAATACTGCAATCGTATAAAGGTGGTCGGTTTAAATAGTCTGGATAACCAATAAATGCGAGTACTTGTGTTATTGGTGGGGGGAAGAGAGGCTGTATATATACTTTCATTACAAATCCTCACTCAAGTCATTCGGCTGGGCCGGGAATCAAAGCAGCGATATTAAGATATCCGGCCTAAGTGCAATTGAGGTGAACATGACAAAAGAGAATGCATTAATTTAGATAATGCTACATTTAATACCGATAAATCAAATCCACAGGTGTGTCACAATTCTCTATTATTTGTAAATGAGTTGATTCCATGCTGATATCGTTCGTGGCAAACAGTAGTTTCTCTATAAAACATTTTCATAAAATACGTTTGACTCTGAATGAAATAGTCGCCATTAGGGGAACGAATTATATTACACGTATATATTTGTTTGATATAAGGCTTGTCTTTGAAAGGCCTTAGAAAGTTAATTTCGTAAAAACACACATGCTGTACTACTTAAGTTGCTGAATCAGTCGATTCTCTATGAGGAAGTTTGCAAACTTTTATTTTTGAACTCTAAGTGTGACTTTGACCTTGGGGATAGGGAGACGAGTGTTGAACAAGACACTGTGTCTGATGATTTTGTATTGTTGTGCCAAATAACTTAAAAATACATTTATATGTGGAATTGTTATTTTTGAGGCTGGCTTTCTCAAGTTGTTATATGGACAAATTGTATCTTTAACCTTTAACCTGTAAAGTAGGTGTTACACGCGACACGTAGTCTTATGGTGGTTTACATTTGTGCCGACTTCTTATAGATTCCATTATCGGCTAAGTAATGACTTACACAGGAATTTTCGGACGGACATTAAGACCCAAACATACAGATAGACAGTGTGACTGCAATTTTCCGTCTTCTTCGAATAGAGGGAGGACATAAACAAAACAACACTCATTTATACTCATCAAAATTGCTGTACAATAGTTAACAAGAATGTATACAAATAGATCAGAAATACATCGCTTAAAAAGTTTTCCACATTCATGAAATGTGATTATAATTATTTGTTTTTAATTGCGAACGAAATAACACAAGAAAAAATAAAATTGAAAGTCTATATAAAAACATCCCAACTACCGCCTTACATGTATCATTAAGACAAACAGTTTGACAAAGTTACATGAAGATTTGGCATGAAATGTCACTGCTACAGTGTTTACAAGGTTTTTCTGATTTTTGCCCTAATGACCAAGTTTTTGAACCAGCATGACCAAGTTTCAAACTCGATCAATGTATAATTGTGTCAAATCTTCTGACCAAGTTTCATGAAGATCGGACAAGAAATGTGGCCTCTAGAGTGTTTACAAGGTTGTTCTATAGCCAAATAAGGAAAACTGCTCCGCCCACTGGCGGCCATGTTTTTTAACGGACCGGAACCACTTTTGAACTCAACCAACATATCATTAAGACAAACATTTTGACAAAGTTACATGAAGATTAGGCATGAAATGTGACTTCTACAGTGTTTACAATGTTTTTCTTGTTTTTGACATAGTGACCTAGCTTTTGACCCAGCACCCAGCATGGTCCAGTTTCGAACTCGATCGAGATATCATTGGGACATATATTCTGACCAAGTTTCATGAAGATCGGACAATAAATGTGGTGTCTAGAGTGTTTACGAACAAATGTGGACGGACGGACGGACGGACGACGGACGGACGACGGACAAAGACCGGTCACAAAAGCTCACCTGAGCAATCAGGTGAGCTAAAAAAACTATTATCATCATTTGAAAATTTAAATCAACACCTATAGCAAAAATGAAGCTAATTAAAATGCATAAATATAGTGAACAAAACTGCGTATGCATATAAATTATTGACTGAAGTTGAATAAGAATAGTTCTTACCTTAGTGAAATTAAGCTTAACTTCAAATTGAAGTTACATTTACGTTCAACACAGAAATAATTTTCATTCAAACAATTTAAAGTCTAAGTAATAGTAAGTTACACCATAAAATACCATTAACGGCATTCTCGGTAGAAACTAAAATTATTGTGTGGATAATACAATAAAAACATGTTTCACAACACTTTAGGCGATTTTCTAACAATATAAGCATTATTGATTGTGTTGTAGGTCACAAAAACAATTGTTAATGGCGAAATGTCATATGTTTACAAACAAACTTTTAACCAAATAATAACTTTCTAATTCCAAAGTGTTTATTTTGATTTCAACCAAGTGTGTTTAAGGGTAATTGGGCGAAAAATTGGTTATGTGAAAACTGACAGACTCCGTCACACCATGTCATTCTCTGAAGCAATAGCTTAATTAGCGATCTGATTACAAGCCCTGCATTGGGGCATGACATAATGCATTAAGGAGATCCAAACTGCTCAAGTAATCAAACGATTAGTGACCGCTTAACAGTCAGAAAATGTTAAGAACATGTTTACCGCTAGCCTTACACAGCCAGTTTACGATAATTACGACAATTATGGCTGATTTTTGTCATCAGGAATAAAGACGGTCGGCTAACACTAAGGGACCGGTTGTAAAATTGGCGAATCCTGTGGGAAGCCATCTTGGATCCGTAAGGCATAATTTAGAAAAACATGGTAGAGGACCTCTATAGATCTTACATGCCAAATACAAAACCTCTGGACCGTATAGTGTCTGAGAAAATGATAGTAAATTTTTCACAACATACACGTAAATAAAACAAGTTACTCACAGGACGGGGCATATTTTAACGTCGGGGCATGATTTAAACGAACTTGATAAAGGAACTCCGTGCGATGTTACATGTCAATACCAAACCTCTGATCCTTGAAGTTGTATAGATTTTTTTAAATTGTTCCCTATATACATCAAATATTTGGTAGGGCCGGAGAAATGTTAATCCCAGTGGCATGATTTGAAGAAACTTGTTAGAGAACAACTATATGATGTTTTTAAATGATTGATTCTGATAACAAAAATATTGGGTTCTGATAATAGCGAATCGGTGTTGCTATAAATATATCCTCGGTTAAATAAACTTCCGCAACACCCCTTAATCCACACGTTCATAATTTGAACAAACTTGGCGAAGGACGACCATACAATGTGTCATACCGAATACCAAACCTCTGAATATTGCCGTTTTGGAGAAGATGTTTCAATATCAACACAAGAGGGCCATGATGGCCCTGAATTGCTCACCTTTTACTAGAACTGGCCCGTGGACCTAATTTTTGACCCCAGATGACCCATATACGACCTAAAATCAGATATTATCAAGATACACATTCTGACCATATTTCATTAAGATTAGATGAAAACTATGATCTCTATTGTCTACACAAGGTTTTTCTATGATTTGACCTAGTGATCTAGATTCTGACCTTATATGACCCAAATACAATCCCAATCCAGATGTCATCAAGATAAACATTCTGACAAAGTTTCATAAAGATCTGATGGAAACTGTTACCTCTATTGTCTACACAAGGTTTTTGTATTATTTGACCTAGTGACCTAGTTTTTGATCCCAGATGACCCAAATACAATCCCAACCCAGTGTTCATCAAGATAAACATTCTGAGCAAATTTCATAAAGATTGGATGACAACTGTGACCTCTACTGTCTACATAAACAAACTGTTGACGGACACAAGCACGCACACACGCACAACGAACGCCGGACATCACCCGGTCACATAAGCTCACCATGGCACTTCGTGGTATAAAGATATATTTAGGTACACAATCCCAGCTGTAGTCTATTAAGGCTTGTTTCATCCCTTGCGGTAACCGGAACGCCAAACTGCTGAACGATAAATAATTATTGAAATAAGTATAAGCGAAATCCTTCCACCGAACCTAGTATCGTATGGTATAAACTCCAGATCATCGTTATGAATTTCACAAAACAGCCGTAAATGAAGGTGTACATTGTCTGATTACATATCTTGGACATACATGCATAATACTAACACATTAGGTAACGTTTAGTTTAAAGCAAAATGAAAACAAGTGCCTTCCCAAAACTAGGTGACCATCTGTGTAAATCGTTTAAACCTATTTATTTTAGCTCGATTGCATCGAAAGCCTTAGGCTTATTTAAACGCTCTCGAGTCCGTTTCCTGGGACTAGAACCAGTACTTGGTGGTTTTGGAGGAGATCAAAGGAACGCTCCCAGTAGGGAGGTCACTTTATTGTGAATATGTCATTTCCCTCAATACATAATCACATTCAGGTGACTTTCCATTAGCAATGTGTTTTTATTGTGGGACTTTTGATCGCAAACAACCCCTTGAATTTAACTATAAACCAAATAACACAATTTATTATAACTCTGATTATCGGATGCAATTGCGTAATGCAAATAACGATATGAATCTACGGGTATTGGCTACTAATACGTTACACATTGTTTCAAAAAGTTATGTCTTAAATTAAAGTATATCAAAGCCATTTATATGTTTCCCTTTGTGCTGTTTCCTCAACTTGTATATAACCTAACATAAAAAAGGCATCTATGCGTAAATAGCTACGATTTAAAGTAGTTACTGCTGAATAAAATAATGATAATCCGTATTATTTTCACATAGGATTTTAATTTTAAATAAATGTGAATTAATGTTATTTTCTAAAGGGTTTTCAAAAATAAAAGTACTTGTCAATGTGCGTATTTTAAGCAATGAGACAATGTGGTTTTGACCGTTAGGAAACTAACAATTTTGTAACTGCATCCAAATAAATTAACCAAGAAAATTCAATAAATCTTAACTGCATTGTTTTTTTTTTGAAAACTTTTACAATTTGTATTTAACATTTGCGTATGCGACCATGAACCGTTATTTGATGAAAGTATCTAGAAGATTACGTAAAGTGCAAAGTAAACCGTTTTATGATATAACACTGACAGAAGTTAGAGATTCCAAATCAATTAATGACTTGAGAAAAGTCCTCATTTTAGTCATGATAACAAAATGCAATATTGTAGCGTTCCATTTGTATTTTATTATATTCAAATAAAAGTCAAACCCGTACTCAGCACACAATCATTTTAGATACTTATATTTAATACGATCCATAGAAGAAGGGCTTTTATAAATTAGTTTTACGACTTTAAGATATTTAAGGCTCTATATCATACCGCTGGTATACTTGCCTTAATATGTTATGGTTGATATTTGATATATCATATATAACACACGATCGTAAATCACTGGCGAAACCGCTTTTTGGAGATGCATTAAAACGAGCCAATAATCCTTCCGAGGTGGAGGTAAGGACAAGAAGTTTTTGAAAATAATGCAGAAATATTTAAGGACAGTAGAACTGTGACGTGTGTCAACATATCGCGCCTGATTTAAACAAATTGGGTAGTGTAGTGCGATTAAGCGGAGGATAAATTAATCAATAATGCGTGGAAATATTAATTATCAACAGAACAGAACTGAACAGAACAGACAGTTAATTAAGACTTATACGAAAGTGCATCGTCTAAATACACAAAATATATAATAAAAAATAGTGTCAACACATTTGGAAACGTGTGGACCTTTGTGAGTTGTGACATTGTTGATAATCGGTGCAGCGAATCGAGGATTTCGCCTATTTGAAAAGCAGATTTCAAACCAATTGTAGCAAATATGACATCACATAGTTGCTTTCAAAGTATACAGGTTATAGCATCAACAAAAAACTCAATATTGTTGCTTTTTATAAAACGAAGTAAAGCCAATACTAAGGATCCGTTTATTGATCCCAGTAAGTTTTTTTTTTACGTAAAGTAAGCCTAGTGTTTTCCCAATACTGCGTTGGTTGATTTTAACATGAGTCTTTTCAATCAATAAGAAAAGAGAACTTTATACAACTTTTGGCGTTTTCTTGGACGATGTTCATTTAATTAATATGTATATACAATTCAATTATCATCAAATGCAGTAAATAAAATCACTTTTATTTATAAAGATTAAACTAATTCTTGCAAAACACAGACTTGTACTCTTGGGTATTTGATTGAGTTATTATATTTGTTGAATTGGTATAAAAAAATCAAGTTCACCTTCCTTGTATCAGTCGTTTTAACACGCGTTAAACAACATATGCTAGAATTCTGATTGTTTTCTTATGTCGTAACGTCGAGTAAGTTAAAAAGGATATTTGTTGGATTCGGTGGAATATCGATTTATATTCGCGAGAAATCATAGAAAATATTTTTGTTCCATGACCACGATTAAAATCGATATTCCATCGAATCCAACAAATTTTCTTTCTATTATATGCTTATTTTTGTAGTTTTGTTAATTTTCCCAATTTGCCTCATAACGTTTCCCCGTGGGGTGCCCCATTTTTTAGAACGCACAAAAAACTTACTACACAAGAAACAGTTCACATCTGAAAGAAATGTAAAAGTGTATTAACACCACTGTTTTATTCAACATATATCTANGATAATCGGTGCAGCGAATCGAGGATTTTGCCTATGTGAAAAGCAGATTTCAAACCAATTGTAGCAAATATGACATCGCATAGTTGATTTCAAAGTATACAGGTTATAGCATCAACAAAAAACTCAATATTTTTGCATTTTTCAAAACGAAATCAATAAGAAAAGAGAACTTTATACAACTTTTGGCGTTTACTTGAACATGTTCGTTTAATTTATATGTATATACAATTCAATTTTCATCAAATGCAGTAAATAAAATCACTTTTATTTATAAAGATTAAACTAATTCTTGCAAAACACAGACTTGTATACATTCAATATTAAAACAAACAATAGTTCAATTCAAATTATTATAAAATAAATAGTGTTGCATATACTGGCATAGTAATTTGTGTATTCAACGAAAATACTTATGTATAAGGGAGGTAAATGTGTGTTTATGGTTCAAGTCGAGTAGTCTCCCTTGAATGAAAATTGAAAATTGAGGCTCACCATGGGGTTATTGGGGAGGTAGTTCCAGTATCTAACTGAAACAGTGAAATATATCTATATTTGTCACTGTTATTTTTCACTGTTTGTAACAGTGAAATACCAGTTTTATTTCACTTATATTTCTCTATAAACCACCGGAAAGCATATAATAAATATCGCATTCACGACTTGTGATGTCTACGAGTTAGCTATGNCATGACCACGATTAAAATCGACATTCCATCGAATCCAACAAATTTTCTTTTTATTATATGCTTATTTTTGTAGTTTTGTTAATTTTCCCAATTTGCCTCAAAACGTTTCCCCGTGGGGTGCCCCAGTTTTTAGAACGCACAGAAAACTTACTACACAAGAAACAGTTCACATATAAAAGAAATGTAAAAGTGTATTAACACCACTGTTTTATTCAACATATATCTATTTCAAATTAAATACTTTATACATTCAATATTAAAACAAACAATATTTCAATTCAAATTATTATTAAATAAATAGTGTTGCATATAGTGCCATAGTAATTTGTGTATTCAACAAAAATACTTATGTATAAAGGAGGTAAATGTGTGTTTATGGTTCAAGTAGAGTAGTCTCCCTTGAATGAAAATTGAAAATTGAGGCTCACCATGGGGTTATTGGGGAAGTAGTTCCAGTATCTAACTGAAACAGTGAAATATATCTATATTTGTCACTGTTATATTTCACTGTTTGTAACAGTGAAACACCAGTTTTATTTCACTTATATTTCTCTATAAACCACCGGAAAGCATATAATAAATATCGCATTCACGACTTGTGATGTCTACGAGTTAGCTATGTCGTTTCCAAGACTTATTTACTTACCTAGTCGTGATAACAATATAATAGGGCAGGTTTATAAACTACATATTAACAAACATGCACATTTCAGATCTGTACAACCGTACAAAATGACCAAGATAATGATCACTTTATAGGCCAAGTAAATTTTTTGTTTCGTGTGAACTATCATTATCCACAACAACGTGTCAACAATAGACGAAATATATATATATCATTACCCATAGCGGATCACTTTGATGTTCAAGACTGTGTATCGCGATAATAAGTTGATATTTTCAGATGATATTTTGCACATTGCATCTTCAAGACCTGTTCTTTACAACGCATTGATTGAGTCGTAATCGGAGCTACTCTTTGTCAAAAATTTCGGTATGGTTTGCTGACATGTATATACGACTTTGTTGACTTCCGTCTCGTTTCCTAATCGCGGTTGAACATTATTCGCGGCCACATGCTATTACTCTGTTGGAAAATAAGAAATTTACGCTTTAATTTGAAGGCCATTTAGTAGTCTTTCTGTCTGCAAAAGTCCATTTTAGTTTTGATTCGTGTTCAAGATTTTGCAACACCTTAAATGAAATGAAGAATTAGGGCAATAACGGATCAAAGGTGATAACATGCGTATTTATAATAATTTATATACAAATAATATATTATGCGTAATGATAATATGTCATATTTAAATTTATGCAAATCCTGTTGATTCTTACAATAAATGATCGCAATCTTTATGTTTTATTTATGTTCCATGTTCAATATCGATGATTAGATATGATTCAAGCAATTTACATGGTTTATAAGATGCCCATATCTTTTCGATCTATTTAGGATTAACAGATAATTCACTCAAGAACACCATGCGTAAAATGTACATACAAGATCACATATAGAAAACAATTAATAACAAAACAAAAATGATATAATTTATAACTGGCAATGTAACTTGGTCATTGTAAACAACACAGTTTATGTTTTGACAGTTCAAATAGCGTGTTAGATGCCCCCTGAGAGGTTTCGATCACGTGATCCGTTATGGCTACAACTGATCCGTTAATGCATGAATTCTGCAGCGAAAAAAACGGTATCACAAATACATTTTGCTAGCGTTTAAAAATAAGACTATGTGTTGAATCAGTAAGCAAAGGTAATATTTAATCAAACTGGTGAAAAAGAAGTCTCAAAACATGTATTGCTTTTCACNCCGCCGCCCGCCCGCCAAGGGGTTTCACATAATACGTCCCGTATTTTATACGGGCGTATAAAAATGATATAATTTATAACTGGCAATGTAACTTGGTCATTGTAAACAACACAGTTTATGTTTTGACAGTTCAAATAGCGTGTTAGATGCCCCCTGAGTGGTTTCGATCACGCGATCCGTTATGGCTACAACTGATCCGTTAATGCATGAATTCTGCAGCGAAAAAAACGGTATCACAAATACATTTTGCTTGCGTTTAAAAATAAGACTATGTGTTGAATCAGTAAGCAAAGGTAATATTTAATCAAACTGGTGAAAAAGAAGTCTCAAAACATGTATTGCTTTTAATCAGAACAACTGTATTACGCTACTGATCCGGTAATGGTAACTTGACTGTATATGGTAAATATACTTTAATGTTAGTCTTTATTGATATAGATGAAGTTTGTACTCGAACCAAATGCGTTGTTTCATCTGGATTATACCAACAACTCAATTAAGATTCGTTGACTTGTGCCCGCTCGAAAATACCCGTTTTTATAAGGGTATGAAACTAATTGTGCCAGTGAGAAATAGAATGTTTTTTTTTATTCAACTGTCTATTAAAAAGGTACATGAACTATTTTCATAAAATTAATTATTTATTTTTTTAAATATATTCGGTATCACACATTTCGAGTATATTTTGTATAGTATTTTTATTCAGGACGATGACTTGTTTAAACTCAGATAGACCATTGTTTATTTATAATTTACAACTCGGCTTTTTCAATGGATCCCGTGTATTTGCCGTATATTTGTGTTGAGATATAACGCACCGGGAAAAGATTTACAAATTAAAATCATGTGGTAAAAATATTTTGAAACGACTTTAAAATTATACATTGTTTCATGTGCATTTGCGCCAACTCCTTTTCTAAGCGTCTCCTCCATGGCATTTGCTCTTCCTCTTTTGGAAAATGCAAAAATATATAGTAGATCGGCTATAAACAAATGTTCATGTTAGTCTGCAACTTTAATATTTTGAAGGCAAATGCTTGATGTTGGATTAAAAAATGTTCTTCCCACATGCAAAGTCATCGATTCTTGGTTTCAAGACTTCATCAGGGCAAAACTATAAAGCTCCTGACGTTTCCGCATAAGAGGTGATTGTATGTTTTTGAACATGAACTCATCTTTGATGAATCGCACTAAGATTCCTGATTTTTAAATCAATGCAAAATATATCCAAAAAAACTTTTCACTTTCTTAATAATTGAAAGAAATTCAAAATCCTATCAATTCATCTCCAAATAAAGGTGGCGCCAGCGATTAACGGCAGTGTAAAAGTACGTATAACAACTAATACAATTCGCTATGTGTGTGTTGATAGTAAGTCAAATCATGAATCTATTCTGTCATCCACAAATTCAAATATTCGAGTGTCTTAGTAATAATCATAACACAGCCAATTATAACGTGACGCATATGAGAATAGGATTACAATTCGTATATGCAGATATAATCTCCAATTGATAAAGTATAAAGAAATTAGATATTGTATCTTTTAAAAACAATTGTTAACTGTTGCGAAGTTGGTGTAATAAAACTTTTTTTATAATGTAATACTGAAGAAGGGTTATGTTTGCCTGTATCATATGTGCCATGCCCTTGAAATCACCGTTCTAACACACGGACAATAACCAATTTCATATGCTCATTAGATCATACGACATATAATATATGTTTGGCGTAACTCGTCAAGCTCTCTTTTGGCATAGATTTCATGACAAGACAAGCATTTTATTTGAGAACAGTACAGAGTTCATAATATAGAAAATAATGTGATAAAAAACAATAAATCATGTGTCAGTTTGTTCAGGTAATGTTTTAACAGAATTCTTTTGTTTTGCAAATATTGATTCAAGTACAGGGTACAGACTACGTGACATACCCATGGAGAGTGATGTACACGTATTACACGGTAACAGATTGTCTTATATCTAGTGCATATTTTATATAGTTTGCAATATTTTTAAGAACATATGCGTTAACAGATCCCATTAGAAAATTGCATTTATATACTGAAGGTCTAACGTAAAAAATCGAAAAAAAATCACCTCATAGTAATGTAACATGGACAAATACATATAAAATGGTACACGTCTTCCAGATCAAAACTACCACAAATACAAACAGTATCTTTTATTTATTGGTATATTACTAGAATCATAACGGCCCGTATGAATTCTTAATGAGTGTGCACAAATCCTGAGGCGTGTAACAAGTTTCCTCCAGTTAACAGGCAATATAGCAAGGTAGTTTTCATAGGCAAAGTTATTTTTATAATGAGCGTAATCTGTTATAACAGAACTTCGCAGTAATAAACCTTGACATTCTTGAATAAAGTTGCGTGTTACTCGCTCCTTAAATAAGAAAAGAAAAGAACGACATATATTTTCTGGGTTTAAAAATACCCCCAGCAAACCCAAAATCATCTTACAGTTTCTTAACACAGGACACCCTGTTAGAGTGACCTAGTTAACAATCTTCTAAAGCTCTAAAATACAAAGATGAAAGAATGATAGTATCGCTTTGCAAGATCTTACACCAATACGATATGATTATCGTATACCTGGATATATATAAAGGGTATCCGCCCGATTCGCCGTATACTCCTACAGATGAAGTTGATTTCCTTACATTTTATATGGCTTTACAAAAATTTAAATGCACATGTTAAATATCTTTCGACTTGGTAAAACCCAAACTCCGGACGCATAATTAAGTGAAGAACCTACAAAAGCATCGAACACTTCACAACACGTCTTTGGACTACTAGGATATCTTTTTTAATTATCTAACAAAACATGTAAAGCTTTTAAAGATTTACCAACTATTGAATCATAATGTGTAGCAAATTCCCAGTATAATTAACACACAGCCGAGATAAAAAAAAACTGTTCAACAATTTGTATTGGTTCATTTTCATACAACCATCGCTCGTCCTCACGTTGTGCAACACATATTCATGATATTCATTCGCATGCAGCGGCTTCATTGCACGCCAACCGAACTGGGCTTATTCCCTAAATTTAGATCTCGTCAACATATTGCAATTTTTAACGTAAAATATGTTTTGCGTATAAATTACTACTTATAGTGTAATTTATTAACTTAGTATTTCAAGTTAAATAAAATGCATACGTGTGTACATTCTTACGTATATATTTGTATTGCATTCGCTATACCAACTTGTGTATGTATAAAACTTTAACAAATGGTCATAAATATAGTAACAACTCATTATTTAAAAGAAAACTTTTTACAATAATAGCGTTACATTGTTTTGTTTTTGTTTTTTTGGTATATAACTTATAACTTTTAATATTTTTTATAAATAAAGAGTCATTGATATGTTGTTTTTTTTTCAATTAGAACCATCCCAGTTAAGGTTAACGAACTTGTTGATGCTTTGTTACATTTGGGTATTTATGGTCTCACAAATGCTTGCTTACAAATGCATGCTTGAACTTACTCATCGTAATTCTTATTTGTAAACTTCAAATTATATCAAGTAGACAATACGACTATCTATATAGCATCGCTTGTCATCGTTTACTTAGGAGAACATGTACATATTTGTCATGATTAAAATTGTCAGTTTCCGGTGTTCGATATTATTTTTTTATATAACATCCATTGCATACGACAATATTTTTTATTTTATTTTATTTTTTCTTAAATGTTGTCGATTGTCAGGAATATTGCAGTTGTATCACAGCGTTCATGTAAACTATTGACCTATTTTCAGGATAAGCGGGTGAACAAATAAATGCGCGTACTTGTGCCAGCTACTATAATTTGCCCTTCTTAAATCAGTCGAATGTGGAGATTGGCTGTAGAAAGTATTGATTGAAAAAATCTCACTCCAGTTATTCGGCTGAAACGAGAATCAGAAACGCAATGTTCTGGTGTGCGGCCCAAGTACAATTGAGGTGAAGAAGAAAAAAGAGAATGTCTGAATTCATGGCAAGCTTATTTACATACCGGGTAAACTTTAACAAATCCGACAACATGTGCGACATTTCTTTATTATTTTTCAAGAAGTTAATGACTGATATATATCGTTCAACAAGCTGTGGTTTTGCTTTAAAACATTTTTATTAAGCAGTTTTCGTTCCCATAATAAGCCTAATTATATAACATGTATATATTTGATGGAAATAAGACTTATATTTGGAAACATAGGGACATGTTTCCAGTAAGATAACTTTCAAGCAACTAAAATGAATAACAAAAAACTAAACATTTTATTAAAAAAATATATGTAAAACAAAACATGTGTACATACGGTACGGTTGCCCACACATTGAACGTTTGTATCAAAACGCCACTGTTGTCAGCATAAAGTGTTTTATGGCATGGTTTGACTTTTGATCTCTAAGTATGATCTTGATCTTTGATGTAGGGAGAAGTGTGATACACGCGACACTTGATTTCCTGATGGTGGATAATAGTGTTAAGTTAATTTATAACTGCATGATGAATGACAAAGTTACAAGATGTTTTATGTGTTTAACNGAGAATGTCTGAATTCATGGCAAGCTTATTTACATACCGGGTAAACTTTAACAAATCCGACAATATGTGCGACATTTCTTTATTATTTTTTCAAGAAGTTAATGACTGATATATATCGTTCAACAAGCTGTGGTTTTGCTTTAAAACATTTTCATTAAGCAGTTTTCGTTCCCATAATAAGCCTAATTATATAACATGTACATATTTGATGGAAATAAGCCTTATATTTGGAAGAATAAGGACATGTTTCCAGTAAGATAACTCCTAAGCAACTAAAATGAATAACAAAAAACAAAACATTTTATTAAAAAAATATATGTAAAACAAAACATGTGTGCATACGGTACGGTTGCCCACACATTGAACGTTTGTAGCAAAACGCCACTGTTGTCAGCAGAAAGTGTTTTATGGCATGGTTTGACTTTTGATCTCTAAGTATGATCTGGATCTTTGATATAGGGAGAAGTGTGATACACGCGACACTTGATCTCCTGATGGTGGATAATAGTGTTAAGTTATTTTATAACTGCACGATGAATGACAAAGTTACAAGATGTTTTATGTGTTTAACCAAATTTGACCTTTGACCTCTAAGTGTGACTTTGACGTTTGCGGGGGGGGGGAGGCATAAACAATACAAATGTCATTTATACATATAAAATCTATAATAAATAAGAATGTGCACAACTTATAAGAAATACGTTTGCTTAAAAATCTTCTCAACAAATAGGAAATGTAATTATTTTTTTCTTTTAATTGTAAAGGAAATAACAGAAGAAAAAATTAAAATAAAAGCCTAAATTAAAAAAATCAACACCCCCACCTTATTATAACATAACATTCACGATTCACGGTTGCCTGGCAGTAGAATAGCATTATATTGTTATTTGAAAAGTACAAAGTTTAAAATGGTAATTTTCTTTAAGTCTTTTAAGTGTTTTACAAATAAGCACACACACAATATTTTATGCATGTAAAGTTACACGACAATAAAGGCATAATCATTATCATCGCTATTGGTCTTGAGAATGTGTTATATCACGTGTTATTCAATATACATAGTTGAAAGAATGTTTTAAATGAT